>VYZP01034598.1:0-16084 GCA_013400635.1 Hypocryptadius cinnamomeus | reverse complement strand
AGGACAGAAGAGTGGCATTGTCCTTGCAGCACAGATGAATGCTTTTATTACCAGCTTTTCTTGAGAAAATATGCTTCTCTTTAAGCATCCAGGTGGAGATCATAGCATAAGTGCTTGCCTGCATAATGTATTATTCAGCTGTTCCACCAGGCCCACTCTGTTACAGGTGATAAGGGCTTGGGCAAAACCTCTTAAAATTAAGACAATTATAAACCCCATTTTTAGCATTCACTCTGGACTACAATGGGGAGGGGAAAGCACAATGTAGTCTTACATTTCTTTCACAAAGTTACAGTAAATGTTGGAAGGTGGATCATAAGGAAAATGACTTCTGTATTGAAACTTGTAAATACTAAAAGATTTGTGTGAATGATGAAGGTGCCTTGTGCTAGTGAGTACTGATTTATATGGTCTGTATTAGAGTATAGTGGTGATGTTAGAATATGAAATTAAGAGAGTTTTATGTCTTTTAAAATCCTGTCAGCTTATAGAAACTAAGTGATATACAAGATGAGGTAGCTGAGACCTCCAAAGAAGTTGTGACAAGAATACTGTATTGTGAAGGATAAAAACTATTTTGAGCTTGGAATATTGGAAAGCTGTGAGAGTAGCAGACTTCTGCAGAAGACATATGGAAGGTATCTTAGCCACTTGATAAACAATGCTGTAGCCACTGATCACAATAATTTAAGGTTTCCTTTCCCAGGTGATTGACTTAGGCAATTGCTTTTCACTGGGAAAGGCAGAGCTGGGGATGACAGTGCTACTTTGGCGTTGGTGTGCAGTTGCTAGCATTGACTTTGAGGGTGTCTTATAGCAGAGTTTTTATGTGCTTTTTAAAGCCTCACCCTTAAACACTCTGGCTTCCCATCTGGCAAGCAGGATTGCAGTGCTTTTGTAACTGATTGGTATTTGAAGTTTAAAATTGTCAAGTAATCAAATGTAATTAATGTGGATACTGTTAACTCCAGTTAAATCTCTGTTCAAGTGACTCTGTGCATTGACAGAGCACATATGTCAGTAACAAGTGATGATAGATGTTTGTTTGTCCTTTGATGTTTTATAAACATCAGAAATATTAATCCCTTTACACATGCTCATTTTGGCTGATGCTTGTAAACTAAAACATGCCAAATATATATATCTCTTCATACACCTTGCCCCTCACTTCTGTAACAATTAGTTAGAGTTCCTTTGGAGCACTTTAAAGTACAATAATAATTGCTGCACAATATTTTAATAAAAACATGCCCTGAAATCTTATCAGCTGAATTATGTCAAGCTGGAATTTTTTTTTGTAAGAAAGAGGTTTAAAGACAAAGTGATTCTTTGCTATTCAGACTTCCTACTCACTGCTTGATCAGATATACTTCCCTATTAGTGCAGCACACAAAAATCGGAATAGTTGTTTTTTCAATCCTAGTAAAAAGCAAAAGTTTCAAACTTAAGAATTTTTTGCAAAGCTGATTGGATCTCTTGAGCCAAACCTCTCAGGGATGGCACGAAAATTAAACACAGGAACTTGTTAGCCTTCCAAATAATGTATGGAAAAACTTAGGAAAGAGTATTCTTGTTCAATTTTCATAAATGACATATTGTGTTACTATTTTGTTAATGGGAGGGAAAGCAGATTAGTTAAAAGGGTAAGTATGCTAACACATTGATTTGAAGAAGAGTTGCTTGGATGAAAACAAGAGACTTCTGTCCCTCTTCCCTCAACGAAGAACAGTGACACGCCGATCAGAGCAGCAGCCTCCCACATTCCAGGTAACCATATGCTGCTGAAACTTTTCTTTCTTTGATTGTATCATGAAACCTTCAAAACTTAGTAGTTTTGTCCTAATGGATGCTGAAGGAAAAAGTGAAAAAGATATTACTGGAACAGGAAATTAGATTTTTTCATAGCTGTGAATCTAAGCTGGGTTTTAGATTCAACCTGCTCCTCTTATATTTTCCTATTAAGCATTAGGAAAAAAATTGTCTGCTGAGTATATCTGTCTTTGCATGATACTGTGGAATGGAGAACATGAGGCAATGCTGAATTCTCCTCAAGACACCAGTATTCTAGAGAGGCTGGAGCTATATTTCTCCTGTGTGGGTGTTTGAGCATTTGAATTGGCCATCTGTAGGGACAGCAAGCTGCTTAAACTTTGTTTTCTTCTTTGTGAGATATTTCTGTAACAGTCTGAGAATTAAAACGGGGTTCTGATCTGTAGAGGAAATGGCTAGCTCTTTCTTTTTAGGAAAGATATAATGCTTATCTAGAGAATTTTCCTAAGAGCTTTAGAAGCATAGTAAATAAAAGCATGGAGTGTTTTTAGGTTATATTTAACATCAGAACTCTTTATTTTATGCATTTGGAAGTCTACATTGTGTTAGTTAAAATCACAGCTCTGTGATAATAAGTAAATTCCTCCAAAGATTTTTCACAAGGTTTAAAAAAAGCCTTAAACTTTTAAACCCCAAAAATTAGCTACATGTGTTTTACTTGTTTCTGTCTTCATTATTGTCAGTGCTAAACCAATGAGCATTTTTTAGTATACCTTCAATCCCTCTCAAAATGCTGAAATTCACTTTCTAAGCCATTTATTTCATATCTGCTATAAGAAAACTGGCTTCTGTTCTGACTATGCATTTTTTTCCCCAGACTTATTTCTAGTTCACAATGAAGCTCCCAGCATTTCTCCTGTGTAGAGTTTCTACAGATAAATGTCCATTAGTGAGCCATCATGATGTGTAAAAGCTCCATGGCTTGCTTGGCCACTTCTTAAGTTGAAAAGTTTTCATTAAAAACCCTCAATTACAGAGCTTTCTGCTTGTGACAGTTCCTGATCTATCTCAATTGTTTTTCTTTCCAAAGGGACAATGATTTAAGATTTGCTCTAAACATAATGTAAATGATGGATGGTACCTGACAGTTGCCATTGTTTATCCAAACAGAATATTATATGCAGGAAAGTCTGAACAGTCAGCCTGGGGTTCAGTTCTGTTTTGGGCTGAAGCTGGTTTTGTACACAGTGTGCATTTTTCCTCTTGACCACCAAGAAAGGTGTTTTTCAGCGGTGTTCCTTTTTGGTAGGAAGTCAGCACTGGCAGTTCTAAGAAGGGAGTTCTGATACCAAATTTTAACTACCTTGCAAGAACTTTGTTGCTCAAAGCAAGCCTGTGAAGGGACGGATGCTGTTAATGAATACTGATGATAAAATTACTTTAATTCCATGGTTTGGTATTAAACTCCTCCACACAAGAACCTTGTATTCTATCTGTGTTCTGTGTTAAACCACAATTCTTGGCAGTGGCTCATTTAAGGAAATCCAGAAACATTGAGAAAGAACCAAGTTGTCTTTTCCTCTGGTCATATTTATTTGAAATTTAAGCACCAGAGAGACAACTGCTGAGCAGTTATTTTTGTGAAGGTCCACATTTCACTTGCACATAGGCAGCAAGAGTGGAAGCTGTCTTAGGGAGACATTGTTCCACATGGAACAATCTGTTTGTAGAAAATATCTTCCAGGCTGGATCCTGCACTGGCCTGAGGAGAGAAGCTAGCAATCAGGTGCCATTTAGAAGGATTAAGGAATTAAATTCTGGTTTGTTTGCTTTGTTTTTGTTGAATGTTCATGTTTATTTCATGAAGTTCCATTAGGAGACTGTAGCAATTCGATCTTGGTTAATTTTCTATCAAATCTGTGAAAACAGGAGCACATAGTGGCTGGGTTTGTAGGAATATGAGCTTTTGAAAACCTATCAAGAATTTCCTTATTTCAAGAGAATGTTTGTTACAGTGATGGCAGCTGAATTTTGTATAATGGGGACAGTGCACTGGTTTGGAGATTTCATTGCTCAAAATGGAGGTGAAGTTTAAAACCACTTTTGTTTGTGAATAATTGCTCTGTTTCTGGTGATCAAGAAACACTGACAGGTAAAAAAAAAGAAAAGGGCAGTATCTTTCTATAAATATAGCAAGTCCTACATGCAGACCAAGCATATCAGGGCAGTGACACTGCTACAATAACACCACTTAAATTTCACAAAAGGTTTCAGTATTAGCTGATGCTTAATCTGTTACAGAAAGAACCTTTGAATTTTCTGCTATAGTTCATCTGANGAAAAGGGCAGTATCTTTCTATAAATATAGCAAGTCCTACATGCAGACCAAGCATATCAGGGCAGTGACACTGCTACAATAACACCACTTAAATTTCACAAAAGGTTTCAGTATTAGCTGATGCTTAATCTGTTACAGAAAGAACCTTTGAATTTTCTGCTATAGTTCATCTGAGAAAAGCATGGTCAGAATTTTTATTGATTTTGAATAACTCCAAACTGCTGTAGGGGAGACGCTAAAATGCCAGGTTCCACATTTGTGACATGTTGGGATCCCACCCAGTATGTTTACAGCTGGATGTGAAAAATGTTCTTTGGTTTTGATAGGAGTAAAAAGGAGTGTTATAGCTTCAATGCAGCTTTCAGAATAATCTCATTAATTATGAAGGGATGTGTAGCCATATGCTCAAATGGCTGACTAGGCTTGAACATCTCCCAGTCCTGCTGGAGCCCTTGAAAGTTGTTGAACTAAATGTAAACTTTATTTCCTCCATACTGTCCCCCCAGCATTTGAGCTGCCATAAGCTGATCCAAATCTGAGATCTGATGCTGCACTTCCAGTGTTTTCACAGTAAAGAGCAAGAACCCAAGTGAGGCATGATGTTTGAATTGGAATCTGATTGCATCATTATGTTGAGGCTTTCCTGAACTTGAATCTCAGAATTCACAACAGCTGTAGTGTTACTAATGGATCAGTAGGAGGTGGGTCAGCAGGTACTTTGTACCTTATTTGATTATAAAGAGTTATCTTTCATTGGTCCTTACAGGCTTCTTTTGCTGCACAATTCTGCTTTCTACTCATAGTTTTTGCCTCTTCTCTCCTTCCAGCTGACATTGCTTCCTTCTCAGTGTTACAGGAATCTATTTTGGTAGCTATTTTGCCAATTATTGGGGCCAGTGATATACTAAAACAACACCAAGAGCATGGCATTGCAGTTGGAGTTGATAGCAGACACCTGGCAATTCCCCATGTAGCAGCCACTGCCATGTGAGTAAATACTGTGATTGCCTCAGTAAATAATCATCCTGCTGCTGATGGAGCTCAGTGTTTGCTCTGTTGTGGCATCACCCTTTTCATGCAGCTATGCTTGTGAACAAAGCAAGGAAGTGTTAAAAAAGAACTTCTTCACCTGGTTCAGTTTTCTTGTCCAAGGCACAGTCTGGCCCTGCAGACGGTGGGACTGGCACAGCCACATGGGCAGCCTGGGGGCAGCAGGAGGCAGCCAGGTGGAATCCCTCCTGGGGATATTCATATTCTTATTCAACATGAATAATAATACTCAACATGAAGGTGCTATCTGGAAGCATGTCCTAAGCAAGACAAGTTAAAATGGTTTGATCTGGAAGCATATTCTAAGTTAAAATGGTCTGGTCTGTGAGCAAAGGTTCTCTCTGGTATGTGATGGGGTGTTTTCCTAATCAGCCATGATTAGGAATACAGGAATTGTATGTTCTCTTTATAAGTGATGTCATATATCAGAGAAATACCAGATTACCTCTTGTTTTCTCCTAGTGGAAACAGAGTACAAGAACCCCAAAATTAATTAAAGTAAGAATCTGGAGAACAGAACTAAAAAATATATCTGGAAATTAAGGATCTAGCCAGTGAACTAAAAGTCTTTTAGTAGGTACAGACACGCCAGAGTAGCCAAAACATAATGATTCTACCCACAAAAAATACTGCATTTTGCAGTGTGAAAATTTGCAATATGCTATACCTTTTGGGGCGAAGAAATACAAATTTTGCCCCTGTAAATTGATGCATTCCTGTACAAATTGAAATGAATATGCATTAATGTAAATAATGAAATAGGCATAGAACTTGCCATGAATTGTTTTTTGTTTTTTTCTCATAAGCTTCAATGTGCCATAAATATCATATTCAATAGTGTTGACAATTCCAATAAGTTCAGAGCCACTGTAACGCAAAGCTGAGGAGCACCAAAGCTGAGTGTTTCCTAACTGTTCTGTAAGGTAAGCTGAAAGATAATGTCACTGCTTCAGGGTGGGGGAACATGAGGTGACAGTAGGATGAAGATTAATCAGCTGTGGCCATAGCACACCCAACTGCCTGTCCAGCACACCTTTTGTTGTAGGAAACTTGCCAAAGATGATTTATAGGAGTGGTTTGCATGCTCTGATGTGGGAACTGGCAAGGGACAGTCTGATTTCTGATTAAAAAAGACATATTTGAAATATAAATTAGGCTGGTAAGACAATCTGGTGAATAACTTGGAAATCATATAATTTGTACCTGTGGTAGTCTATTCCATAGCTCAAACTCCAGCTGCTTGAGCAGCTATTTGTGAGTATGCAGAGTTGATGCACATAGTGAAGGTGTTATGCAGTGTATGATCCCAGTGACTTCCAGCCTTGCTGACTTGTACTGTGGTCATATCTGAGCCATAATTCATGTTTGGCTTTCTACTGAAAAAGCAACTCTGAAGCTTTTGTTCATGTTCAGCAGCAAATCCAACTCAGTTGGCTCCACTGTTGCTGTCATCAGTCCTCTGCTCTGCTGTCCTCTCCTCTTTTTCTGCTTGCCAATGTGCACACCAAAAAGGGCTGCTGAAGATACAATGCAGCCTTCTACTCTCTCTGTTTAAAAGCTATTTTATTGATAGCTATTTTATACTAATATGTCAGATGCTAAGTATCTGTTCAGCTGACAGGGGCTGTTTTCAGCTGTCCTGATGGTGCCTGTGGTGTAGATGCTGGTGGCAAAGCAAGCAAAGTGACACAAGCTGTCCTCCATGTCCAGAGGGAAGATTTTGGTAAGTGCTATTTTTCTAAATGAATCTTGATTTTGTTGCTGTAACTGCCACAGGAACCCGTGGCAGAGCTGCTCTTTCAGTCACCCCATCTTATCCTACCCAGAGTGTCAGTCATCACCCCACACGGAGAGGGAATGAGTTTGTCCTGGTGACTAGAGACAATTAGAAACAAGAACAAGGAAGAACCATCCCTTCACAGAAGTTATTGAAGGGACTGACTAGTTTCACAGCCAATACCCTGTAAATTAGGTGATGCAAAGCTTGCTGGAGGTGATAGTTATGAGGATAACCTTGTACAGATTACAAGGTGTTGGTGGTGTTAAAAATGTGAGACCAAGTAGATTCCTGAGCACAGAGCTAACCTATTTATCCTCTAACTGTGAATAAATCAAGCAACACCAAGATGAAACCTTAGCTAGCCACACAGTGCTTCAGCAGCTTGTCTACATTTGTGCGTGCACTCTGTTACTGCTGATAGGAATTCAGGGAAAACATCATTGAAGGCTGAAAAAAAGTTTTCCAGGTGTCTTAGTGCTCATTCCACAAGCTCATCTTTTGAACCTGGTTTGGAGCCTAAAGTCAAGTCTGTTTCTCTGTATGTGCATGAAGGAAGCAGACTTGGCTCTAGAGAGGTCAGGGGAGGAACAGACCTGTCCTTGCATTTGTGCTCCTTGTAGCTTTAGAAAATGCTCCTTTTTCCAAAAAAGAAACAGGGACATGGAACACAAGGGGAAGCTGCTTTGTGCAGCTTTGAGGTGTCACGAGGCTTCTCCTTCTTCCTGTCCTCTGTCCCTAAATGGGAGAGAAAAATGCAAAATGCAGAGTCTCTCTTGGTGTTACTGATGTGCAAGACAAATTTGCAGTGTTGTCTGGCATTTCTTTGATGATGGGTGTGATCTACTTCCTTGGGCAAAAGAATCCAGTTCAGTAAGGACTGCATGCTCTATCAACAGGTATAAAAAATATAAATGAGAATTAATCAAGAAAGTAATGTTTAGAAGTCCTGAAATATCACTGCTTTCAGGGAAGGTCCCTAGTAGGAAATTTTATTTCCAATTTTATATATAAAAATATGTATAAAAATGCAGTTACTTATTTTATTATATTTTAAATAAAAATTCTTGCTTGATAATTTAAATAAAAATTCTGTAGGGTAGCAGTGGCACAAAGAGTTTCTACTGTAAAACTTCAACAGTTACTTGAAATGCATCTTTGCATTGTAGGTCAAACATTTATGTGATGTGGTCATGTAGTAACTTACAAGGTCCCTCAGATACTAGGATTCTTAAAGGAATCTCTTCACAGGTAAACTACCTGTAGGATAGTTTATTATGAAAAGGTCTCAGACTGAACATAGATCTAAAATTCACAGTAATACATGAATATTGTTACAGTCCAGCAGTATATTCCCCGGAGTTCTGGGGTCTGGGTGAAAATGACAATTCTCTGTATAAATCTGTATTTATATTTTAGAACTGAATGAAAATATGATCAGAGATCAAAACTGAGAAAGCTTGAATCCTTACTTGACCATTTTTTAAATAATCCTAGCAATACAGTTCTTAAAAGCATTGATTTGTCCTGGATTCAAACTAGGTTACTATCTTAAATGTCATTCTTTAATTGAGGGAGAAGTGGTGTAAAAATGGAGGAAAATGGAAAAAAATTAATATGTTATGTGGCTTCAGTTTTTTAACTTGCAAGTATCCCAATTTGCTAAGGAAGAGTGATTACTGGTTTGTCTCCAGAAAAAATTAACAAATGGAAATATACAGGATATATGAGGAGTTTAAAAGCCTTTATTTTCTTATCTCACCAGTTGTTTCTTCACGTAGGTTGTCCAGAGGCCTTTTCTCTACTATGTGATGCAGTATATTAAATTGCATGGAAAAGAGAAAAAGCTTACCTAAACTTTATCCTTCATGATTGAGAATCTTGGGTAAAAATACTCTTGATGACTTCAGTCACTCTTTTCTGATTGTTGCTTTGCAGTTTTCTCCCATATACATTCCAAATTTTCAGCTGCAATAAATTAAACATCTGCTATATTCTGTTTTTAAGAAAAGCTGAAAATCTGTATTAAATAATGCCCACAGCAAATGTGTTTGCCTTTGGCTTAACCTCCAGCTTGAAGATTGTCCAAAATTTGATGTTACTCAAAGAACATGATTTCCATGGTTTTGCCTTGTTAATGCTAGAACATTTATATACACTGTGGTTTGGGCTTAATAATAAAGTCTAGTTGTGTGTGACTATCCCAAACAGGGAATTTTCCTGGTAATGTTGAGATGGATTTCCCAGTCAATGAGGCTGCACACTTACTCTAAGAGATGCAAGGCCTGATTGCTGTGTCATTGGCATAATTATTTCTGCCTTGGGATATTTTATCTCTCTCTGTGCAGGTGAGAGGCAATAGCTGATCTGAGGGGGAGTTTCCTGTCTGGAAAGGTCACTTAGGAGCTATTGGCCTGTGGTGTTGGCCAAAAGAAGCCAAAACAAAATCCAATTCCACAAAAAACCCAGAAGCAACACTGATTGCCTGGCCTGGGCTGTTGTGTTTGGTTTGGCTGTTCTGAGTCATCTGACATCTGCCTTTTAATCACAGTGTCTGGGCTGTGCCTCACACTATTTTAGTGAGATACTGGGATGACATTTCATCTTAGCTTTGGTGTATTATGATTACATCATGAATCTCTCTGTCCCAGCTACTTTCATTTATCTAAGATTTGGCTTATTTTCACAAATGGGCATAATGGTAGCCATTAGTACTGGCAAGACTTGGCAGCTGCTGGGACCTGGCTATTTTTCCAGTAGATTGTGGTCTTCCTTAATGCAAGGTCATTCCCACTTCCTTCTTTCATTTCTCCCCATCCCAGCAGATCAACTTGAATAAATAAACTAAATTAAACAAATGATCTTTCCTTTTCAGTTGCACTTGATATGCCATGATGCTACATAATTTTGAAAGTGCCTTTTCTAAGAGATGCCTGCAAACAACAGGGAACCTAAATGCAAGGTCATGTTTGTCCACATTTATTTTAAAAACTCCTATCCTGGGGTCTGTTCTCTTGCACCCTAAGGCTCCTTTGCAGGGGAGCTGGAGAAGGGGTGTGCCTGTTGCAGTGTGCTCTTCAGGCTGACAAATATGGTTTCCATTGAGACAATGCGAAGATGTTTGGTGCCTGAACTACTTAGAGCACTTGTGGACCATGGTAAAATAACTCTCCAGCTCTTTTTGAGGAATACAGAACCAGGCTCATTCTAGTAACCACAGTAATGGCAAACATAAGCGTGGTGTGCCCAGGTGGCCAGGAAGGCCAATGGCACCTGGCCTGGACCAGCCATGGTGTGTCCAGCAGCACAAGAGCAATGACTATCCCCCTGGGTTGGGCACTGGTGAGGCCACACCTCAAGTGCTGTGTCCAGTTCTGGAAGCTGAGGGGCTGGAGCAAATCCAGAGAAGGGCAGCAGAGCTGGGAAGGGTCTGGAGCAGAAGTCTGATAAGGAGGACCAGATGGGGGAGCTGGGGGTGTTTAGCCTGGAGAAAAGGAGGCTCTGGGACCTTCTCCCTCTCTACAGCTACTGAAAGGAGGGTGTGGTGATGTGGGGGGTGGTCTCTTCTCCCAGGTAACAAGTGACAGAATGAGAGGAAATGGTCTCAAGCTGCACCAGAGGAGGTTTAGATTGGATATTATGAACACTTCAGGAAAGGGATTGTTGAGCATTGGAACAGGCTGCCCAGGGACCTGCTTGAGTCACCATCCCTGGAGTTATTTAAAAGCCATGTAGATATGGTGCTTTGGGACATGGTTTAGTGGTGGGTTTAGCAGTGCTGAGTTAAAGATTGGACTCTATGACCTTAGGGGTCTTTTCCAATCTGAACAATACTGTCCTGCTATGGTTCTAAATGACTCTGATGCTGTATGCTCTTCACCTCTCCTGCTGCTTGGAGTATGAGAAAAGGTAGTACTGGGAGTTGTGGGTACCAGGGATGTCAGCTGGTTTGCAGCCTCCTGATGCTTCCATACACTCCTTAAGCAAGAGAGGGGCCTCAAACAGACTTGGGTCACCTCCAGCCTGGGTCAGGCTTTATTGCAGAAGACCAGTTGGCCAGATTGTAATCCATCCAAGGTCTCTCTGCAGCTCTGAAGTCTCCCCTGTGTTTTTCCTGCAGTGCAGTACAGGTTTAGCAGTCAAGTGGTCATGAACAGTGATCTCAGATACAGCTTATGGTCTTTCTGGAGATGGAATGATACATTCTTTTTCTTCTTAAGACAGTCGCAAACTGTATGATTTGGATGAAAGCAATAATTAATTCAGAAAATGTTTTTATCTCAAAACATAGCTTTTCTACTGCTTTCTAAAGTCTGAAACCAAGTGATAAGAGGTCAAGGAAGTACCTGCACCAGGGATTCCAGCTATTTAAAGTTCTTTGTCAAAATAATTGAAAAAAGTCCTGATAAAAATGAAAAGTTAGCATCAGTATGAGAACATATCTTTCTTAGGAAGTGACAAAATAAATGGCTGTTAATTCTTTCATCTAAGCAGGAAATTGTATTGTCACTTCATGTAGTGTATTTTTTCTGTGTTCACAGAGCATTTGGTTAAATAAGAAACCTGGTTAAAAGGACATAGTTTAGTTTTGACTTGAAGTTAAACTAGTTTAGCAACTTCTGCATGAAACTCAAATAACTTTAATGCCCTGTTCAGGCATTGTTTACTTGACAGGCTTGTAACAGCTACACTGCTTGAGCTCCTAGAAGACAAAATTTGTTTCATACCTTCAGGGTGCAAAGTCCCAGGGCAGCAGATGGCCCTATGATTATTATTTCCAACCTGTCTTACCTGACCATTCCTTCCCTGTATGAACAGCTGTTTCACTCACTTCAGTGCAGCCCAGCCTGAGTGGCTATTTTTCTTCTGCCCTTTTCTTTGCACACAACATAAATCTCTTCTTTCCTTTGACCTGGCCTGCAGTTTCATCCACCTGTGCATGCCTTCAGCAATGTCAAACTCTTGCCAGATCCACTTCCCTTTTTCTAGATAAATTCTTTTGAAACTAAACTTTTTTTTTTCAGCAGTGCTGAATAGATAGAGTCTTCACTTCTTAGATACTCACCCTGGGAGTGCTCAGTGGGTGTGAATTTAGTCCACTTACTCTGTTTTAGTGGACTCAGCCCAGTTATTGACTGGCATCAGGCCGTGAGTGTTAACCACTGAAATGGGCCCACATTCTGAAACTTACAAGTTTTTAGCATATAAACCAGTGAAGTTAATTTTGTCTCTAATATTGTGAAGCTAAATGTTCAAATGAGAACATGTCAAAATTAAGATGTTCCCAGACAACCTCAGGTTGGCCTCCTTATGAGAAAAGGCACTTATAAGGTGATTTTTAAATGTGTAATTACGTACCTTTTCTGCAGGACCTCATTTCATTTACTATGTAGGATGCTCAGAGCTCAACAAATGAGCAGTTTTTCAGTGTTTCATTTTATCCTTATTGCATAGGCTCATGTCCTATTTACTGTGCAGTACTCACACTGTACTCAATATGGAAATAATGATTTCCATGAGGAAGTTCATCATTCACAGTTAAGAACTTATTTTTGAAATCCCACTTTTAGACAAGGTGGAGGCATTCCTTTCAGTTATGGAATGGACAGCTGGGGCAGACAAAAGCCTGCCACACACTTTACTGGATGATGACATTTCAGAACCTCAGTCACCCATCTTTTGTTGTTTTTAACTGCAAGGACCACTCTTGTAGTGGTTAACAGTGCTCAGATTCTGCAGATCACACTACTCAAGATGAACCCCCATAAAATGAAAAATAAACAGAAACCACAGAGTTTCTGCTTTGTGTAATTTGCACAGCATCACAGATTCCTGGGGACAGAGCCAGCAGCAAAAGCCAGAGCAGGAAACATGACAGGAAGTTTGTTCATTTGTGTATGATTTTTATCTCCTCAAGCTTTCCCAGATTCTCTCAGAAAGGAAGACAGGGCAAGGGGATGCTACAGGCACCAGCTGTCTTCCTTTTTCTCTCCAGTATATTTCCTGGACACTATAATTTTATTCCCTGAGATATATTTTGTTCCCTGCTCCCGTCACAAATTTAAGGACTTGCAGATATTGCACACAGGCAAAGAAAACTTGCTGAAGTTGCACAGTGGATCTCAGTCTCATTCCATTTAGTTTTTTTAGGAAAAAACCTAAATTTCCCGTGGAAATTTCCCTGTTATCACCTCCTTCAGTAGGTAAGAAGACTCATGCCATGGTGTAACAGAGTGACTTGTAGCATAGCAAATCTCTGTTGTTGTTGTTGTGACTGTGTCTTTCTTTTATTATATGGATATTTCTTCCCCTCAATCAAATGTCTTGATTCACAACCCAGTGAAGCTTTATCCACTTTGAAAAGCTGATAGCAGTTTCTTTTAGGTAACTTGAAATGCAAATAAGGATATATTTGAAACAAACTAATCCCTAAGAAGACTTGATGAAGTACTTGTAAGCTTATTTTTCTGAAAGCTGAGTCAAGTCCCACTTAAACATCAAACTGTCTTCCTGCACACATTCTACACAAAATAATGAGTAAGTGATGCTCTGAAAAAGCATCACCAGACACACTGCTGATTATGTTCTGTGGGTTTTATTTTTACAGTAGAAACAGTGTTTTACTAGATCTAATTCTCTGTTGCAAGTAAAAATATGTATTCCCAAAATAAGAATGTCACATGGCAATTTGAAGATCTAAAAGATAGTAGCTTTAAAAAAGGAGAAGTTGCTTCTGAAGAAGTGTGCAGACCAGCCACCTTAAGCTAAAATCTAGCTGGTTATAGGTATGTTCTACCTGTAGATCTGCTTCTCTTTAAATGCAGAAATATTTACCAGGAGTACTAAACAGCTGTAGAACTGAGGGAGATTATGCAAATTTGTAATATAAGTGCAGTCTTATTCATTTCTCTGGAGGAAAACCCACACTTTTTGCAGAGAAAATTGGGGAAGAACAAATGAATTTGCCTTTAGGTTCTAAACAGAAGATCTGGAAATCATTCAGTGTCTGTTCTGCAGAATCTCTAGAAGACATAAAATGAAGAAGGTAATTAATTGCATGTATATGTATGAAAGTTAGCAGGATCAAATTTGCTTTTTTTGATAAACATGGTAAATTGAAAAGTCAAAGATGGTACACAAAGGTGATAGACCCATTTTAGTAGTGGGTCTATCATTTTAGTAATACATTGGGTGGCATGCTGTATCCCTTTATCTTTCTAAACATACGAATTTATATTGATAGAAATAGAAGGTTGCTTCCAGTAACGACCTGGATTTAATTTCCTTTATAGTAATATACTTGTCTTCCATCTGCAAGCCCCTCTAAACTCTTGCAGGTTACTTATATGTGAAAGGCATCTGATTCAGACCTGTGAACATGAGAGAACAACTTTCATGTTACTTGAGCTCTGCTACTGTTTCTAGGAAGACAAAGTTAATTTTCTCTGTACTATCATAGTGTGAAATTGTAAATGAAGGAGCCATAAATGGTGAAGAGATATTAAATAATTTTAAAAACTCATAACTTTTAAAGATAACTAAGTTAGGAAAACAGAACTAAACTTTAAATGCTTCACTGCATGTACAAAGTTGTTTTTTCAGGCTTAGCTGTTGAAATTCAAGTGCCTGTTGAAACTCAGTTCAACAGAGATCTTTAATAAGCACATGTGAAAAAAATTACAATTAGAAATATTTTTTAACATAAACACAGATTTTTTTTTCCCCAGGATGGACAAAGAAGGCTGAAAAAGCCATGTTAGGTTTTAATACCCTGCCTGAACTTATTGCCTTGAGGTGATGACAGATAATGCAGTTCTTACTTGTAGAAATAGCTATGGAAATGTTACAGAAACCATTAAAAGCAGGAATAAGAACTACATTTAGAATATTTCTCTTACTCAGCAAGCATTATCAATTAATTTTCACATTAAACTTCATCCAGAGCATAATTAATTTTCTTTTTGGACCACAGATCAAAAATTGCTTTTGCTTTTCTTAGGAAGTTACACTATCAGAACAGCACATCCTGGGGGCCTGATATCCTTCCTAACATACTAATTCAGTTTCCTTATCTTAGGTTTTGAGGTAACTGTCCTTAAGCCACTACAGGCACAAAGCCTGAGAATTCCTTAGCATGAAGGATATTCCTGAACATTATTCCTTAATATTTCTGAAGTCAGACATTTCAGCAGATAATATATTTATTTGGCAAAATTTGACTATTTATTTGGCAAAATGTGATAGAACTTCTTAGGTATTTCTAAGAGTCAAATGCACATTATCAGTGTGTCTCTTCTGAAAATAGGTGGCAAAGTGCATGGACAGGGAACTCCTGGTGTATGGACAATAATTAAAGTTGGGTAATAGATTCTGGCTCTGTGTGTTGTCAGAAATAGAGTTCCTCCTCAGAATACCATGTGCTGTGGAGCAACCCTTCCTGACTGGGATCCCCTGTTCCATAGGAAAATATATTGTGAAATCTCACTTGTAACCCTTTACAGAGAGGGTGGATAGAGCCATATGCTTTGTGAAGAGCATGTGATGAGTTTTTCATGCATTCTTCATGCAGCAAAAGAACTAGAGTGGTTTCACAGTGTGAAAAAATTGATTATCCTAAATAAAATCAGTTCAGAATTCATTCACATTCTTCCTAAGGTCAGGTTTATGGGTAGAACTGACAAAGAGGGGTTTTCTGCTCACCTGCTGAGCTAAACTGCCTGTCAGGTATTGGTGGCTCCCAGAGGAATAAACTGTCCTTTTTGTGGGCAGAATAATGTCCTACAGCTTTATTTCATAACCTGCATTGTTATGGGACAGCAGGTAGGAAAAAGAGATATTCCTGATTAAGGCTTACACATGGAATGTCCTCTTGAGATGCTGCTGAACTGACTGAGGTCTGCTGAAACTGAGCTCATTTATGCCTCTTACCTTGACTTTCATCTAATTGTACTCCTAGGATTTTGCTAATTTATGTTAAAAGAATCATGAGCTATCTAGATTAAATACATAATCATACCAATGTGTTTCACATGTCTGCCCTGACAAACACTGAGCCAACTTTGTCTTTTCAAGGTGCAGAAAACAGAGGACTGAGTTAAGAGGAAAACTCCAAGTTGAAATTCAATCCAACAGAGGTCTTTAATAAGCAC
>VYZP01034597.1:279-12971 GCA_013400635.1 Hypocryptadius cinnamomeus | reverse complement strand
CTAGTGTCAAGCCAAAACTAATTTTTTCTTTTTCTGGATCTGATCCAGAGAAAGAGTTGCAGATTCAAATAAATATGATTTTCTGAATATAAGACAAAGAAGTGCTTCAGCTAAAATGCACACTTTCTGCTATAGGAAAAAAACCAAAAAACTTCTTTAATGAAAATAAACATGTTTTTGAAAGACATATGAAAACAAAATGTTTGCGTTGTATCACATCAAAGAAGAAAATAATTGATTGGTGATTTGTTTGTGTTTCATATGTAATGCATATGGAAGAATAAGAAAGGATAAGCCAGTAAACCTCAGCAGAAGTTTTCTTCTCTCCATTTATTTTTCTTCATAAATTTTCTTGTTACAGCTATTTTCATAAAAAAAAACTTACATAATAATAAATGGGAATTGCATCTTGTAAAGTTAACAGGGCTAGAAGATGCAATATTACTTAAATGAAAATTATTAACTCGTAAATAAATTGTTAATTCTTCCTTCCAAATCCGTAAGACTGATTAGATTATATATTCTGAGCTAGTACCACTGTAACAACTATATTTAATTTTCTTTAATGTTTAGAGAAAAGTGTCAGGTGAAAAACTAAACCAAACAAAAACCTTTTAACCAACCACACTGAGGTTTCCCAGTAAAATTTTGTTTCCTCAGTTATCTTATTTACAGCTCTCATCCTGCCTTGGACAAACCCTTAATAACATTTGGAAGGCCTGAGTATGTAGGGAAATTGAAGTTAGGTACTCCACAAGTACTCCACAAGCCACCTGGGAGATTGTCTTTGTTGTGCCGTGAAGAGCTGGGTGCACATCTGTTGAGTGAGTCCTTTGGAAAGCACACTCTGCTCCATGGCAGATCCCAAAAGCTAAACATCTTTCTTGGCAGACTTCAGGGAGACCCCCTGTAGGAAGCCTGCACCTGCCAAAACTTTAGGTGGAGGATGGGAGACAGTCAATTAGAGCTGGTTTTCACCTTATTGTAGCTCAATAGTGGGAAAAGCAGAAAAGTGAAAGGAAATTATAGGGCAAGTCCAGCCAGAGGTTTCAGGTGTTAACATTCCACAAGATTCTCAAATATTTAGTTTAAATTATTTAATGATATGTTCAGTAAAACACCTAATGCTGTAAGATTCTTATTCAAAGTTGAAATTTCTGAGGCTTAGCCATAATTAATAACCAGTACCTGGCTTCTATATCTAACAATAGCAGCAGTTTCTCAAAGCCCTGTATTACTCAATGAGAGATGAAAAACTCAGTCCTGCTGAGTTATACTTTATGGTTATACAGACACTAAAATAAATCTTAAATCAAATGTATTCTGTGGGGACTGATACTGCATTAGATATATAACTATATTATGAAAAACAACAAAATGTGTTTTAAAAGGTTCATGAATTTAAGAGAGGCTTTCTCTATTTAGGATTTTAACTTGAATCCAAACTCTCAGCTACAGCACAGCAGCTTTGTATTTACTGGATGGAAGATGTCTGATGCATTTTTAACAATTCTGAATGGCTGAATAGATTTGGATAAAATCAGCTGGTTATTCATACCACTCCCATTTTAAAACTGGCTCAAAAATGTCGGTCTGCTAGAGATGTTAGCATTCCTTTAGTTTTTCATCATAGTTTTTAATAATTTCTCTCCTACATTTTTGATCAAAAATGGAAATACTTAATTTTATTCAAACAGTTCTTTAAAGTCACTTTATAATCCATGGGACAGATATTTGAGAAAAGCCTTTCTAGCCTTTTGGGGAAGCCGGTTCCTTCCCTCTGAGCTCTTCAAAGCTATTGGTTCAAAGTCAGCCCTTTGGAGAATACAAAAGCATTGTGAAATCAAAGGCATTGTGAAATATGATGACTTAAAGACCTTATTCCTTATTTTCTGTTAATGAAAGAGAAATACCGCATTATGAGAATCTGCAGCTTCGTAATACTTCAGTATAGGAAGTCACATGGACCTTAAGGGAAAATAGGAAGACAGAGATGTATTTCACACTAAGTATCTGATATGGGTGGTCTGAATGACAGGTGACTCTCAGGTAATATTCACCTGTCATGTTAAACTACTGAATGATGCCTTCTAAAATGCACTTATATTAATCAGAGTTCAAGAGTAGGTATATTCCCCATCAGCCAGCTGTGACTTTTTTTTTTTTTGAGTAGTTTTATTCAGAGAGATTAAAATTCAATGGCATAATTAGATCACTTAGAGCTGTGAAGACCAGCTCAGTTAATTTTACTTGCAATTTAAAATGAAAAAAAATATCCTGGGATTGAAACTAATTTTCTGGTAGAAGGCTTTTTGGCTCTTTTATCATAAACTCTTGGCTAAAAGGACTGCAGAAGCAAAGAAGAAAACAGGAAGGACTCATCATGAACTCTCCTTGCTGAAAACCTGCATATACAAGTGCACATTTATAACTGCCCTCTAAAGCCAGTAAAATAATTATATGTTACAGAAAGGTTCCAAAATGAAGGCATTTTAATGAAAAGCAGTGTTTTTCCATGCAAATATAGATTCACAAATAATAACTGAATTTTATTCCTCGTGCGTCAAGAAGGTGGAAGATTTTTAACATTGTTGTGTAGTGTACTGTCCCATTATGTTTCATTATTGAACACCATCCTTCCTTCTGCACCATCTGTTCATAACACTTCCAATAATTGTCCCCCATGTATAATATTAGTGTATAACAGAAAGTAATGTTTGCTGATAATTCCCAAGGACATTGTTTTAAACAGTAACCTGATATACATATAAGAAAGTGTCAACATTTAGCAGTTGGGAGTAAGGTAGTGCACTTGGCTGGATACTCTGCGCAGAACCTGATTTTCTCTAATATGACACCTAAACTAGACCATGTGTGCTGGAGAAGAGCCAAATTCTAGGTGAAGTTGTAAGATGTTGACATTTGTCAGAAATTATGTGATTCAGTGTTATAAAGCTAGTAAAAAACAGAACAAAATAAAAATGTCAGTCACAGTAATTTGGTTATTCTTTGACAACTGAACAAAAGATAACTTTTAATTGAAAGAAAAGACTGGATTATTTCAACTATATCTAGAGTAAAATCACTACTATCTGCAAACAACAACAAAAATGCAAACATTGTAATTTTGCCAAGGTAGAAGTATTTATTTTTTTAGCCTATTTCACTAACATAGAATTTTGGGTTTAGCTTAATTAGTTCTTTTACTTTCTAGAGGCTAAAGGTTTTATCTAGTTTGATGATATTCAACAGGAAAAGAAAAAATCTAAGGCCTTCATGTGGTTTCTCTCATTATCATCTGAACATTGAATGTCTCATTTTGCTTGACTTCCATCCTATAAATTGAACAAAAATAGCACAATTCTTATTCACAGAGTGTGCTGTTGCCGTGTTCATTGTCATTAAAAAATAGGTGGCCTAGTTTTTGACTAAGAGACAACAAAAATGACATTTTAAATACACACGCAACTGCTGCTTCCTAATCAGATGACATTATCTTGCAGAAAGATAAATAAGTTTATATCCTATAAAAGCAACTTGGGATGCCATCAAGTATATCTAATCACCCATTCTACAAAATACTACTTTAAGATTTCCAGAAAGATAAAACTCTTGGGTTACTTCAAGTTAAAAAATGAGTAACAAGGAGTTGGGACAGGAAGTGCTACTGAAAACCAAATAAACATTTTATTAAAGTGATCTATATTTCAAGGGAAGAAGAAGAATTTGGGGTTTTTTTTCAGGTCTTATTCAAGACTGTAGGAAGAATCCTTAGAATATCTGAGTTAGATCCAACCTCATCTACTTCTCTGCATTCACTATGCCCTTTCTGATCTACTCTTTAAGAGTCAAGACGCATAATAATAGTACATAATACATCATACCTGCAAAAGAAATAAAGCATCCATACCCAAGAGAGGATGAATTAAATAGTTGCATTTTCCAGCTAAAAGTCATTGCTCAATACTTATTTGAAGACAGTCAGATAGCACAGTAGAAAAAATATGAAGTAGCATAGAGGTGTCCATGTTAAAGAAAAAAGTTAAAGAACATGTAGAGATTTCATCTTATAACATCAGAAAAATCAGTCTTGTAAAATGTTCAAGCCTCAAATTTAGCACAAAACTCTACAATTTAGGATGATAGAGATCTCTGAGATAGCAAGTCCAACCACTAACCCAGCACTATCAAGTCCATCACTAAACCATGTCACCAAGTGCTACACCTGTATGTCTTTTTAATACCTTCAGGGATGGTGGTTCAACCAAATTCCTGGGCATCCTGTTCTAAAATTTGCTATCCCAGGTCCTTGGTCATGGAACAGTCATGACAGTCATTCTTCCCCCAGCCTGTGGCACAGGGGGAAGAATGGGGTTGCTGTGACCCAGGTACAGGACCTGACACCTGGCCTTGTTGAGCCTCACACCACTGGCCTCCAGCCTGTCCAGATCCCTCTGCAGAGCCTCCCTGCCCTCCAGCAGATCAACACTCCCACCCAGCTTGCTGTCATCTGCAAACTCACTGAAGGTGCACTGGATCCCCTCATCAGGGTCATTGACAGAGATATTAAACAGAGCTGCCTCCAATAGTGAACCCTGGGAAACACCACATTTTACCAGTCGCCAGCAGGATATAACTCTATTCACCACCACAGTCTGGACTCAGTAATGCAGACAGGTTTTTTTTACCTAATGAGCTGTACATCTGTCCAAAAATTGGTATTGTCTAACATGCCCTTCCAAGCTAAGACTGCTTATCTCATTGAGCTTTCAGGTCAAGTAGAATGGAGTTTAAATGACAAAGAAAATATACATAAATAGAAAGGGAACTCAGAAATCAGTTAGGTAGATAGAGAAGATGCTGAGTGACTGTATGAACTTATAATATAGCTGATGGGGTTAACTAACATAAATGTATTACAGAAAAAAAATAAAGCTGAGGAGATGGATAAGTAAAAGACATTAATCAAATCTGGGATTCCATGTAGCCAGCAGGACTCGTAAAAATAAATATTAATTTTATTTGTATTTTAATAAAGATTAAAAAACTTTAAACATTAATATTACTTTTATTTACTATTATGGTTTTGTTCTTTCATGTGCTAACCTTCATATTAACAGTTTCCAAGATTTAAATATTCTGTCATTATGTAGAGTAGCATGATTCACTGAAGAGCTCCAAATGGTCATAAAATTAATGGCAATATGAGATGAACAGGGAATAAAGCCTCAAAATTTCCCTCTATGCATATACAGGAATGTATCCTTATTTGTCTGTGCATATGTATGTGTACATATAAAGCATATATATAATTTTTTTTAATAGTCCTTTGTGGCAACAATAATATCTGTCCTGGTGTAATAAGGAACATGGTTTTTCAATAGATTCATGTGCATTTGAGCAGCTTTGGGGTTTAAGATAGAATAAGCTCCAACTAAATCTTTTCTGAGGTAAAGGCATGTATCCTCCCTTCCAGATTGGTTGTCCCATGTCTGATAATGCCCAGCTTCTTTCTGCATCTTCTGTAAGAAAATTATTAGGATTTTCCTCCTTGTTTGCCAAATCTGTTTTTACAAAATTCTGGAAAATCTAATTACCTGACAAGCACCTTCTTCTGCAAAATATAGTCAGAATAAAGTAGCTCCAAATACTGAGATGTGATCATCACCTTTTGTTATTTCTGTAGGAGATGAGACTGAAAAATAAGAAATTTTTTGGTGGATATACCTACGCAGCACTTCAGATAAAAATTTCCAGAGAATAGTCCTCCTTGGTGCTTTTCATTTACAGACAAATTTTCACTCATGGACCTTAAAACAACTGTTATCAATACAAGGGAAGGTGTTGCATGAATATATATAGAAATATAAATATATGGCTATGAATACAGATCTAGACCCACAGGCATGTATTTCAGAAGCAATATATGGGAGAATCACAGTAGTTCAAGAAACAGAATATTCATCTGTCAGCTAGAAGGGCACATAGCTATTGCACAAATACTGGTACAGATGCATCTATATATCATTTGGGACAAAAAAAACCAAAAAACAAACCAAATCGAAACAAAACACATTAAAAAGAATCCTGGATCTGGTAATAGAAACAATTGATTTAAGTATTGAAGAATTATGCCTTTGAATTTGATACTCACACAGATTTTTTTTCTGTTTTTTTTCAGATAGATGTTCAAACACAAAATCAGAGGAATATGTAACAAAAGAGTTTTCCTCTGTATGAGACCTGTGGAACAGCAACAGCAACTTGGAATTCCACTGACTTCATGAAGTACTGCAAATATTTAACCTATGTATATTTTATTTTTTAAATGCAATACTCATTGCTAGTACAAAGTCTTTTGGTTTGGAGTGGAACAGTTTTCAGAACTGTTATTCAGCCCCCCACTGAAATCATGCAATTAAAATTGCAGATGAAAAAAGTGTACAAAACTGTGATCAGTGTAATACAGCAGCAAGACTAGACGTTAATCCTGTACAATGACTGGGCAGTGAGGCTAAGCAAATGGAAGTACTGCTGCACATTGTAAGTAATTAGATCATAGAAATCTTTGCCTCAGGAGATCGTAAGTGCTAGATTTATAAAGGCATTGAAGAATCACAAGGTCCTTGGGGAGAGAAAAAAAAGAGCCAGTGGAAAACCAACTAAGTATGAAGGATCACATTCCCAGTGTGGAATTTGAAGGATCGCATTCCCAGCTTGGAAGAAGCTGGGTGCCATCACAAAAAATTCTACCATGTATTGAGCTGAATACATACATTTCCCTTAGTCTAGAGCTGGATTTATAATCCCAGATTTGATTAATCCTTTCTTCAGAACAACAGAATAGGTCAGGACAACTATTATTTTCCTCTTAAATCTGTTTTTTTTTTGTAAATTCTGACTGTGGCACACAAGTTGGGTAAAACTAGTCTATGTATATCATAATTCTTTATTTCATTCACTAAATAACCAAATAGAAGATAATGTTTGACTTCTTTCAAAAGAAGCAACAGAGGGTGTTCCCTGAATTTATTTTCATTAGGACTCTTCCAACCATTTCTCTTTGAAAAATTGAAGGAAATGAAAATGTTTGGGTTCTTTTTTTTGCTCATTGCAGCTAATATTTTTTCTAGCTTTTCAAAGATTCATCAAATTGTTTGGGTTGGAAGGGACCTTAAAGGTCATCTTGTTCTGAACCATCTGCTCATGGGCAGAGCCAACCTATCTTCCACCAGACCAGGTTGCTCAAAACCCCATTCAACCTGGCCTTGAACACTTCCAGAGATGGGGCACCCAGAACTTCTCTGGATGACCTGTTCCAGCATCTCACCAACATAAGAATAAATAATTTCTTCTTCATATCTAATCTAATCTTACCCTCTTTCAGTTTAAAGACATTCCCCCTCATCATATTAGTACATGCCCTCGTGAAAATGTCCCTCTTTGGCCTTCTTTTAAGTCCCTTTCAGGTACAAGGAGGTCTCTGTAAGGTCACTCTGGAGCCTTCTCTTCCTCAGGCTGAACAATCCCAAATCTCACAGTCTGTCTTCATAGCAGAGATGCTGCAACTAACTTGACAAAAATCGTGTTAGCATCACATTTCCTAATCAGTTTCCTGCGCCATATTTTATAAAAAAATACAATGCAGAAATCTTAGGTACATTCATTGGAAATAATGGTGAGATAATATGTTTATTCAAAAAATGTATTTTAAAGGGTTGGAAGGAAGTACCATAATTCATTTCTTCTCTAAATTGCCTTTTTTTTTCCATGTGTAATAGATTCTTGAAGTGTTTAATCTCTTGACAAAAACTCCATAATTTGCAATACTCTTCTAATGATCGCAGGGTATTTCTTCCACTCTCAGGACATTACCACTCTAGTGGGAATTATGGACACACTTTAAGAGGATTTGATTCAGTATTAGAGCAGCAATTGTGTGTTAATTAAATACCAATTGATTATTTAAAATGCTTGTGCTGAGTTTTAGGGACATAATCTGTAAATCTTGATTGCCATTTTTTGAATGATAGATTGCATGCTCTGTTATAACAGAAAATGTTTGAGTGATGCTGAACAGCAAGTAAAGAAACAGCTTGATATTCAAGGACACCATGGTGGAAGTGGGTAAATGGATGTTCCTTGTTAAAATATATTTCTCATTGATTGTTTTGCCTAATACAGTAATTTATAAAATGTACCGAGTCTAAGAGCTTTTTTTGCTTTGGTTTTCCATTGCATGAGCAAGATCACAGAATCACAGAATCACAGAATATTCTGAAGTGGAAGGGACCCACAAGGGTCACCAAACCTAACACTTAAAATACCATATTTTCCTTTCTAAATTGAAAAAAAAGATTTGAAGAAAAGGTATAATTTCTATTTTCTCAGAACCCGGGGATTACACACCCCTGGCAAATAGGAATTTCTCAGATAGGTAGGTGTTTAATCCCAACTAAGGACTATACAGCTGTTCACACACTCCACTGCCCCATGTTAGGATAGCGAGGAGAATCAGAGAAAAGAAAATAAACATCCTGGATTGGGATAACGACCGTTTATTTATTGAAAAAGTAAAATATTATTGTTAACATTCTCATTATTGATAGAAAATAAGGGAAAGGGAGAGAGAGATAAAACCCAAGTAACACAAGTGATGCCAGATACAATTGCTCACCACCTGCTGACAAGTGATGGCCAGACTGGCCCCTCCCAGACAGCTCCCCTGGTTCATATACTGATCCTGACATTCCATCATGTGGAATATCTCTTTGGCTTGTTCAGGTCTGCTGTTCTGGTGGTGCTCCCTCCCAGCTCTTGTGTACCTGCTGGCTGGCAGAGCATGGGTACTGAAAGTTCTTGATGTAGAGAATAAGCTCTATTGGGCAACAACTAAAACATCAACAGGTTATCATTATTTTAGTAATTAATCAAAAACACAACACTGTACCAGTTACTAAGAAGAAAGGGAATTCTATTCCAGCTGAAACTAGGACAGTAGATTTATGTTTTGTCTAGTGTTGAATAGCCAGTAAAATGAGCAATGGGTATGTTTTTTTCTGCTATTGTTAAGTATTAGGTCATGCACCCTTTATAAAATCTGATTCACACTTGATGTGAGACTGCATGAAAGCTTAAGGTTCTCTAGAAGATATTGCCAGTTTATTGCAATCAGCAACATTTTGCTGATGTTTGGTTTGCCAGGGGCTATGCTGGGAGAGAAAAATTCATCAGGCATGATTTCTGTACTAAGATGTGAGCTACAGATCAGGCTGAAAAAATTTTGTGCTTTCGTCACTTTGCAGAGTTACGTCATTTTGGGTGGTGTGTTAGCTAAGTAAGCAAGCTTTGTGTATAAACATGAAAGATACACAGATAAATACATAAAATTTAAATCAAGAGATTATAGCAGGAAACCAAATGGCATAAGTGCCGGTGCTAGCAAAATAGGTATTATTATGGTCAAAAAGTACCTCTGATTTATAACCTTTACAGATTAGATATGTCCAAACAATTCATTCAATCTAATTAATCAAATATCTTCCGAAACATGAAAAATAGAAACACAAAAAAAATCCCTTTGTAATTTTTCTATATTGTACTGTTTTTCTTCCTGTGGTAAAAAGTTCAGGTTTAAATACATAAGTGCTTTAGACTATGGGGTATTATAGAAAGAATGAGAATTATTCTAAAACCATTAGGACAATAGCAGCTGTTTTTAATCTGCTGTGCCAGATTAATTTTGGCACCATTCCTGCTGTTTCCTGTGTGCAAACCAGCCGGGGTGAGGATATCAAGACAGGGTTTGTGTGAATGGTCATTGCCAAGGTTCTGCCTCTCTATGGAAAAGGAAGAAAAAGAGAGACTAGATTTAATCAGATATTGGACTGACAAGCCTAAAGACTGACTTTCTGTGTTTGCCAGCAGAATGGCTGCTTAACTAACAGAGAATGGCAGTCCAGGCTTCAGCATGCGGTACTGCCAGCATCCTTGTTCAGAAAAGATCAGGATTTTGAGTGAGAGGCCAGAACAAGTCTTCATGGTCATATATCCTGCTCTCCTGGGCTGCATTAGTAGTGTTAGAAAGTCAGGGGAGGGGACCCTTCCTCTCTGCTCAGCACTGGTGAGGCCACACCTGGAGGTCTGTGTCCAGTTCTGGGCTTCTCAGGAAAAGAGAGGCATGGACGTACTTGAAGCAATCCAAAGAAAAGCTAGAAAGAAGATTAGGGGGCTGAAGCATTTTAACTGTGAGGAGGAGCTGAGAGAACTAGGATTGTTCAGCATGGAGAACAAAAGGCTCAGAGGTCTACAATCTATCTATCAATATCTAAAAATACCCAAAAGGAGGGTGAAAAATGACAGAGGCAGGCTGTTTGCAGTGGCACCTTGTGACAGGAACAGAGGCAGTAGGCAGAAACTGAAGCACAGAAGGGTCTATCAGAATATCAACCCTTTTTTTTATTGCAGGGTGACCAAGCACTAGAAGAGGTTGACTGTAAAGGCTGTGGAATCTCCATACTTGGAGACATTTAAAAGTTATTTGGACACGCCCCTGGGCAATTGTTTCCAGGTAAACCTGCCTGAACAGTGGGGTAGAACCAAATAACTTCCAGAGGTGCCTTCCAGCTCATCCATTTTGTGGTTCTGTGATTCAGCCTCCCTGCTGTGATCACCAGCAAGGACACGGTAGTAATTTTTTGTGCCTGTGTAAAAGTTGGGTGGAGACTAAATGCTAAAATTTCACATAGGACACTGAACAGATTGTTAAATTCAGTCATCAGCCAGCAGAACTTGGAACTGGCAAAGGTCTCAAGGTCTGTATTGTCATCATCTTTTCCCCAAGTCACTTCATCCTCACAAAGGGTGCCAAGATCTCTGCTGATACTACATCGTCCTTTCTGTCCCATGGTCTCAGAATGACAGGCTTTGCTTTCACAGGCTTTAATAATAATTACTGTGGACCAAACTGTGCACTCATGTGCAATACAAGCTGCAATTCTTCATGAATAGTTCTTTACACCACCATACTTCAGTGAGACTCTTTGATGTCAATTATTCATATGGGATGTCATGGAAGTAGAAATTCCTATGCCAACCAGTCATACTTAGCATGAACCCATGAAGCTATGAAAGAATGCAGACAGACTTTTTTCTCCCTCCTTCCCAGCAGGACTGCGTCTGATCCTGCTAAATTCCAGCCTTTAGAAACTGTCAGATAATGACCTTTTATTTATTTTTAAGATCACTGATGCCTTAAAAAGAACACAGAAGAATGCTGGATATGCCTCTTTCTTCAAAATGGTAGTCTCTGATTTCAGTATATGTCCCTCTTTCATAATTATTGGAAAGCTGTAGCAAAGGCAAGAAGAAAAAGATTTTACTTTTGTGGGGGTGTTTTGTTTATTTGGTTCTAATTTCAGTCTTCTTCCTTCCTTTCTCACATTTCTTCAGAAATATTATGTATAACTTCATTACTGGGTGGAAAAATGGTAGATAAAGTTATGTGAAATGCCAATTGCCATGTGTATCATTTTCTACTCACTGACTACAAGATGAAGCTCCACTTGAAGGATTGGAAATTGGGTATTATCTCCATTATTCAGTATTGAACAGGTTCTTCATATCGCAAGATAAGCACAGAAAAAAACACCTGAGAAGCTCTTCATCAGTGAAAAATACTCTAAGAACAATACATAACATTTGGATAGAAACAGAGTGATTACATTTTGAATAAAGTTTAAAAAAAGAGCTGCTTTCAAATCCCTTAGAAAAAAAGAAATTATTCTACCAACAAAAACAGTTTAATCATATATGCTGCCTAATGCTGTTTTACGATTGCAGTGACCAGTTTGCAAGGAACAGACTTCTTTGATGAGCAACTCTACAGATAAAATACTGTTTCTCTGTGTGGAGCTTGTTAGTCATATCCTGATGTGTCACTGATGGCTCAGAGAGATAAAAAGAAAAATAAGGGAAGCATGGTTGATCAAACAGGTATCTGATCACAGAACTAATTCTACATGTGCATATATGCAAACTTCTATGCCCATAGACATTTACTCAAAGGTATACATACATAGGCAGTTATTCTAAATCAATGAATGCAAGAATTGTTTCCAATACAATGCGACACAGAAAATACTGAAAAACCTGTTTACTTTTGAAACAACAGAAGAAGAAAGAAACTCAGCCTTCCCACCCCACAAGGTATTCTAATTGCAACATATAGTATTATACAGGAAAATACCGTGCACAGTTGCATAAGCACAAGATGGGGGAAAAAAGCTATTTGAAGACTGCATTGTTTTAACCGGTCAAAGTGTGGTCAGTAGAAGAAGCAGACCCAGCTCTGAAAGGAGATAGCACCTTAAAGGACATTCATTATGTATGAAGGCATAGTATTCCTCCTTTTTTGTGAACCCAGTGATGTGCAATCCAGATAGGCTTGAATTAGAAGGGTGGTATTAGAAAGAGAAACTAGGATGAGGAGTCAAAATCCTAGCTCCCTTCTAGCTTCTTATTCTGAGATTTGAGACGGCTACAGATGCACTTAGAACTCTTCGCTTCTCTTGTGAGAGATGCAAACACTTTTGGTGGGTGGGAAAGCCAATGATCCAAAACATGATTATTAATGTCAGCTGAGGAAAAAGAAACATTCTGTTGCTGATTCAGCAGGTTTATGTCTAATTTAA
>VYZP01034595.1:7179-17676 GCA_013400635.1 Hypocryptadius cinnamomeus | reverse complement strand
TTGCTGCTGCTAGTGGCAGCGTTTCCTCCTGCTGGAAGATGATAAATACATGAGGAGAGAGGCTCTGAGCCTGCTTCTGTGCTGCGGGAGTGTCTCTCTCTCCCTCCCTCCCCTCTCCCTGCTTCTGTGTGAGTGTGTGTTTGGCTGCCCGGCTGTGTGTGCGTGTACACTGTGTATATATATCTGAGCTGGGAGGTTATTGCAAGCCTCTCTCAGCAGCGCTCCTCTGTACAGGAAGAAGGGCTCAGCTGCAGTGGTAGCATCAACAGCAGCATTAGCAGCACCAACTGCTTTATTCGCCTTTCTTCCTTCCCTTCATCTCCATCTCCCTTTTCCCTCCCTCCTCCCACGTCTTTTGGAGGATTGATCTTCTTTTTTTTTTAATTATTATTTATTTTTCTACTCTACAATCCTTGTTATTTGATACTTCGTGGCTTTTTTTTTTTCTTCTTTTTTTTTTCTTTCCCCCTTCCTCTGAGAAGGAGGCACAGCAACAAACACGCACAAACACAGAGAAATAAGGGAAAGAAAAGTACCGGGACTTATCCTGCTGCTGAAAACCCAAAGATAGCAGACGAAGAGGGGGTTTGGCTTCTACCCCAAGGTAAAGCCCTGCCCCCTTTACTTCCTCGACACCTCCTCCGAAGAAGAGAAGGAGAGAGAGCAAAGGGGGCCAAAGTGGAGAAAAGCAGGTCTTCTGCGGCTGGCATTTGGAGTACAGGGAGCCAGGAAGTGAAGGATGGTTGTGGTTACCCGAGCTGGCTGCAGGGCAGCTCTCTTCCTCTGGATTTTCATCAGCATTAGCTGCAGAGCCAGGACTGCTCTGCCTGCATCTCGTAAGTACCCTTTTCTAAGAAACATGCACCATTTCAGCTCTGAATTAAGCCAGAGGGAAATTCCCACAACTCTGTGAGGTTGATTATTTTTGCTTTGCTGATGAATATTGTGTTTGATTTTTTTTTGTATGCGTATGTGTGCACTGAGGTCTGATACTGTTTGCAGTGCTCCCCATCAGATCTTCCTTGGTGATTTCAGTGGTAGCTGGTGTGGAAAGTTGAAAGAGATCTGCTCTGTGATATAATCTTGGCTCTGCAATGGAGTCAGAGGGGGAAAGGAATCAGAAGCTGTTCAAAGTTTGGGGATAGTTTTTGTTTGGCTGGTCGGTTTGGTTTGGTTTGGTTTTTCCCATCTTCCTCGGAAGGGATGCAATTTGCATTTGGAAGTACTTCACTTCCACAGTTTTGTGAGGGAAAAGAGGGGATGTGAGCAGTTTCCATAACTAGTGTTTTATCCAGGAGCAGCAAGAGAAAATTCTGTCTCATTTGAAGAGGAAAGAGTGATTGTGAGTTGATGAGAGGGAACTGAGCCAGGACAGCTTTTCTTTTGAGCAAAGTTTTGCTGCTCATAATAGAATGAGCAAAGGTATTTTAGAGGAGACTATCAATTGCCCTCCTAGCGAGGCAGAAATAGTAGAGAAATTATCAAACATCTGCTGAAATGCTGAACTTCAGACTACAGGAGTGTAGTGCACCTGTACAAAATCCGATTCTGCTATCAGTATAAAAATGACAGCATATTCATTGATTTCAGTGGATAGTAGATCAAATCTTTAACATTGCACTGAGCTGTAGTTTTGAGCAAAACATTTTGCAAGTAGATGTCAGTATTAAGTATTTAGTTGTTTCTCTTCAGACTATGTAAAACATTTGCCAATTGCCAAGTATTTTTGAAATGCATACTGAAATGAAACAGTGCATTTTTAGAGTATCATCATCATACTGCTGGCTTGATCGGCTGTTTATAGAGGAAGGAAGTGTCCTGAAATGTTATGGATAGATGTGCTGGGATTGCATGCATGTGAATGGGGATTGATTCTACTGACCAAGCAGGGAATTGCATAGAATGTAATGTATATACTGCATAGAGATCTATGTAGATCATTCTATTTATTTATTTGTTTAATTGTTTCCTTGGGGGCTGGAATGAACAATGCAATGATTAGGGAATTGGAGCACTGCTGTGCTTTCTTAGTGGGTTTCTATCTGTTACCATCTAATACCTATTGAAAAACAAGTGTTATTCCAGGATTTACTTGCACTTGCATATTTGTTTGTGTGTCAACAAATATGCATAGCAGTGTCTGCATTGTTATCTAGGTCTCAGAGGCTGCAGGATGTTCAGTTGTTTTCCTACCTTTGAATTAGGAGAAGTATTGATCCTGAAGTTTACTTCTTAGTTTTGACCAGCTATATAATTTTTCTTAGGAATATTATTTGTTCATGGTCATCTCTCAGGCTCTGCATAATAGGAATGTGTGGGGGAGAGGATTCATGATTTATGTTGTCAGAAATCTGTTCTTCGAAAACAAAGTCTCTGCTTTTTTCTCAGAGGGTTTTGAAGCTTTTTTGTTTGTTTTTGCCACTCAGCAACTAATGGCTATAGTATAACTTGGAAATTACCTACACTGGGTTATTATTTCCCAACAAACAAATCTTCAACTTTCGAAAGAAGTTTGTTGAGAAGTTAATAGCTGTAGTGACATCACTATACCCAGAAATTCCAGGAATGGAGGATATATATAATCATAATTACAGTTTAGTCATATACATTCCCATCTTGATGATTAGCGATTCAAAAATTTCTTTATATTAATTTACCTTCCAAGAGCTTATACATTATACTCCTTATGTAGTGAGTGGCATTTAATTTCATTTCTGACTCACTTCTTAAAGTGAAATGGAGCTAGATTTGTTTACTGGAAACACAAACATAGCTAGAAGTACACGTCAGCCTTAAATTTACAAAAGGATTGTTCACATTGCAGCACATATTGAAAATTCTTGTAAAGGCTTACAGATGCTTGGGAGCTGGTGCCACAGTGGGAACTCCAGTGCTGTGTCACACTGTTTTGGTGCACCACTTTGCTGGTGATTCTGTTGCATGCTTTGCTATACAAACTGGTCACTGTACTGTATTTTGTCACTGTGCTCTGTTTTCTGGGGTTGTTTGTAACTTTATCTGCAACTGATTAGGATTGGAGAATTTTGTGAATGGGATTGGAGAATTTTGTTCTCTGTTGACAAGATGATATACCTAATCTTCATCGTCCTTTTTTTTTGTCTTCTTTTTTTTTTTTCCCCTCTATCGATTTTGAACCTCATACTCGGAATGCTTCTGAAACAATTAAAAACTGTGTGAAATGCAACTTTGATGTAAAACTTATTTCCAACCACTATTTCATTTTCTCCTCCATTGTTACTTTATGTTTTGGCTTTGAAGTAATTAACAACATCAAATTTATTCTTTGCAGTATTTTTAGGAAGTATGCAAGTCTTATTGTGTACAGTGCATTACAAATCCCTATATATGAGCTTGCTATTCAGTATTTTCTCACAGTCTGCTTGTGCTTGGGCATAGAAAAAGATACAGTTTTCAGAAAGAATAGAATTGGACATTGCTTATGTGAATATGCTGTATCTCAAATGTTTGTTTACTTTGCAAAGTAATATATCTCTAGTTAAAATGAAATCTCTCAGTATTACTGACTCAGAAGTGATCATGTTGAAAGCTTTTCATCTCATTTAGTTTTATCTCGAGATGAAGTGGGTGTTGAAAGCCCATCCTGTGATATAATAAACATACACTGTGATACAATATCACACACATTAATGCTCAGATCTTAATGTCAATTCTATTTGTGGTCATTTTTTCATACCATGGCAATAAATTCTTCATATTCCTGCATTTTTTAAATTTTTTTTTTTAAATAAGCGTGGAAGGATGAAAACACCCTTCTGGAATCAAGGCTAATGAACAGCTCAACCAGGAGAGGTCATCACAAGATAAAAAGTAACACAGAAAATACAAATTTAGTGCTTTATAGTCCTTTACGTAGCTAAGATGGAATGCTAAGAATATGAATATGCGTAGACTAACTCTCATTTGTATTCCAATAAAAACCCCAAACATAAAAAGCGGCAACTTTGTTACTTAATAAAAATGTTAAAGGTATTAATTATAGGATTGTCTCCTTCTCTCTGAAAGGAATTCACTTTACAAGTAATTATCTTTCACAGCTAGGGTTTTTTGGTTTTTTTCATCGTATCTTTTTTTATGCAATGCAAACCTGATGAGCACAGAACTATTACAACTTCTAGTTTTGATACTTGTCATACTTTTGTAGTACGTCCCATACCACTGCTCAAGTTGAAGTTTGAGGCCACTTTACAAGACTTGGTGCAGAAATCAAAAGGGGGGCATGTGTAGTAAATCATTAAGACACATAAAAGAAAAAAAAATATACAACTTTTACCTTTGACTTCATGGCACACAGATTTTCCTGGGAAAAATATTGAAAAGGAATACTGTCCCTTTTGAAAGAGCAAGGCATTGTACAAGAAAGTCCTTTTTATGAGGCCAAGTTGGATGGAGCTCTGGGCAATCTGGTCTGGTGAAAGATGTATGAATTTAGTTTCAAGTATACCAAACCATTTTCATGTGCATTTAGCATTTAATAATTTCTCTTACCTTTGGCATCAAAGCACTTAAAAAATATATTAAACTTTTAATTTGAGGGCCTAGGTTTCTTTTAAGTTCATGGAATTCCATAACATTAAACATATGATTTCTCTTTTGTTCTTTTAGAACATTTTAGCTAGAAATTAGAACAAAATTTACATCCATCATAGTATAGTTGTATTATTATTTAGGTGCTATTCATCACCACATAATAAAATTCACGTTCAACAGACAAGTGACAGTTTTAAGAACATTGCACTGAGTTATTGAGTTACTGTTGTTATTTAACAACATTGCATTGAGTTATTCATCACGACTCTTTAAATAAATTGGCTTTTTCTTGAGCAATATGTTAACTTATATGTGAATGAATGAAACAGTATCAAATAGTCTGCTCTAGTTTCAAAATTGGTGGCAGCAGCTATAGCCTGTGTCAGTGCTGAAAATCCAAAGTTTCAAAGAGTCTTTAACTTTTGTGTATGCAACGTTGCACAAAACCTAATTGCAGACGTTCATCTAGATAGAGCAAGTCTGATTCAAAGTTTGGTGTCAGTGGGCATTGAATCAATTGTAAATGCCATTGAACTACTGTTTTAAAAACTGGCTTTTGCTTGGGCTGTTTTTGCTTTGCTTGTGTGTTTATTTTATTTTAGTTTATTTTTTTTTAATTCTGGTGCAATAATATGAAATAAGGCATAAAATGTTCTTTAATAACTAGTTCAGTCTGAAAGAAAATTTCAAGGTGAAGTTAAGGCTTCAAATTGAAAACTTGTTTCTGAATGTTGGTTGTTTCTTTTGCAAGGAGATGAGAAGTATTTATTTTCTCTCTCTCTTTTTTTTTTTTTTTTTTTTTTTTACTCAGGTACTTTTAACACAGGAGACTATTTCAGTTGTGATAGGAAATTATGTATATATAATGCATTTGACATCAGACTGTACCTCTTCTTGAGTAACTCACATTACAATGGATCTGTTACGGATGGTAGATTTTCCTATAGAAGTTCTTCAGGACTTTTAACTTGGATCTCTAAGTCTTGAAAATTGTCAGATATCGTGTTTACTGTTTAGGAGTTTTTAAGACTGTAGTACTTTTAATGTTTGGGACAATAATAAACTATGCACAAACCATGGGGGATTTTCTGCATTTTCTTTTTTTCTAGATTTTCAAAAGCTGATCTCACTCTGCATGATCTGACTCATAGGTTAAAATAAGATAACTGGTTAAATTTTGAGGTCTTCCCCTACCCATGCCTATATCCTGAATAGCTGTCATGCTTATCTTACAAAAGCACATGGACTTGCAAATGTGATCCAGTCAAGTAGGAAACTTCAACTAGGGAATGTTAGAGAAGTAACAGGAGTCTTCTTCATCAGATGACATGATGGGTGACTTTGCAAATTTTTTTGTCTTAATAATTTTAAATTATTAAAAATTATAGCATTATTTCCAAAATCCACATAGAGATGAGATCTTTCTTTAAAAGATCAGGAAGACTTGTAGGATTAAGAGAGCAGTCTGCTACCTTGAGCCTTCTTGCACTGAAGGAAATGGAAGTTGGAAGTTGTGACACAGATTTTAGGAACAGTGTGGTTATGTTTTTGTCCTGAGTTCATGATTCAGTCCATTGGTATGAAATACTAGAAATGATTAAAAAGGTTCTTCAGACTTCAGCCTTTGAACAAACATTGATTTTTCCTGTATTGCACTTCATTTATCCAGCATCTTCGTTGGCATTGCATAGGTAGATAATCTGAGACCACCAGCTAATTGCAGAACATGTTCAATCTCTAAATTTGGTGAAGTAGAAAATTGCAGTAATCAGTAATCAATTCTTTTGAGCCACTTGCATTTCCAACTTTGAAGACATTATAGATATAATAAAAGAATTCCCAAGTCCTGTGCTTAACATTTACAAAGAATTTGGGCACTTGGTTTTGATAGTTCTGCAATTTTAAAGCAGCTTTACAAAGCTGAGACCTTTCCTACCTCAGAAATGATCTCAGTATTCATTCACTGTAGTAGTAGCCAGCCTTTTCCAACTGGGTCTTTAAGGTTGAACAGCAGATAATTCAGAGCAGAAAAGGATATTGACATTCACATTTACCTCTTTCCTCTGCCTAAAAAAGTCTAGAGATTTTTTGACTTTACAATCTCCTGGTGGAGATATGGTTCTTTCAGACATTTAACTTAAGCAAGCGATCATGCTAAGTCCATTGAGGGTCTGGCAAACTTATTTACACATGCAGTTCATTACTTGATGTTAATATTTACCACCATTTGAAATATTTATCCAATATTTTATTTTAAGCTGTGTATGTACTCCAAAAATAAGTTTTAAATAAATCAGTGACTAAAATCGACTCAGCATAGCTAGGAACTTTGTGGCCAGTTTTGCATTTGCATTGGTAAAAGCTCAAGCTGGGTTACAAGTTTCAATGTGTAAATAAAATAAGCAGCTAAAAATACTTTCTAGAAGTCACAAAACATTTGAACTGCTCTAGCCAAAGGATTTTCCATCCCACAAACAAATATTATGTTTTTGAATGAACATTTATTATTTGCATCTAGAATATTTAAGTCTCAGCTTAAAGGGAAAGTAATTTTTCTTGTAGAAATTTAATGACTGTCTAAACATAAACATTCTGTTTGATTTTGTAAAACTGCTATGTCATTTAGTGTTTTACAACCTTTGCCCAAGGAAGTCAGCTATACACATGCTACATTTCTGCTTTCTGTTTCGACAATGTAGGAATAATCTGACTGAAAAAAATAAGCTTTTTTTGTTTTGCGTCAAATCTAGAGGCGTGTCACTGTCTGAGTGTCTTAAATCACCTAAATATTGATAAAAATGTCTCTTACTGATTGCTTAATCATCTTGTATACTTACACTGGTATTTACTGAGAACCCCATGAAAACCTAGAATTTATAGGGAGGTAATACAGAAGATCAGCAGATGAGCTGAGGAGACTGCAAGGGTCCATTTCCATAAGGGGCAGCAGAAAGCCTGTGATGGAAGGTTTGTCAGAGAAGAAAAGCAAGAATTATTGTCTAAGGGCCTAAAGCAATGAGATAAAACACAGCAGAAAAGGCAACCTCAATATATTTAAGGTTTTCATACCATTTCATATCATATCACTGGTTTTAAGTATAATTGGTGTAAAGTTCTTGGAACACATTTTGAAATGCAATTAAACTTGAATATGCTTGGTCTTGCCCTGTCCATAGCATTAGCATTGCATCAGGAAAAGGGTAAGCTTCTGTGAGAAATGGAGTCAGAAGCATATCCTGTACAGGGAAGGCTCTGTTAGATACATGCTCCCAAGCTCCAGCAAGCTGTACTCTCTAATGTCCTTTCCTTTGGTTTTACATCCAAAAAATTATGCTAGTGGGCATACTGTCAGCTATATGATGAATGTCCTACCTGCTTCTTCCTTGGTACAACCAAGCTGCTGGAAATGATAGCAGAATTCCCTCTAGATAAAGGAAGGTATCCTTTACTGTTGCAACCCTTTTCCAAAAAATACACATCACATGGTCACACCCATTTGCTTCTGCTGCTAATTCATTTGCCATTTCTCACATGCCTCCTTTCTGATTTTATTAATCATCTTACTCCCTACTCTCTGTCCTCTCCCTACCCTTTCCTCCAGCAATAAACTGACTCTACTAGCTTCTCTTGGATTCTCATTGATTCATTACTGTTTTGAGTAATTTGCTGAGCCTGAAACTAAGGGAGATTGTCTTCATTGATTCCTGATTAATTCATCTGTTTGTGAAAGCTAGGTACACAGGTAATAACTCAATTGAAATTCCTTCACTGCTTAATTGCTGCACCATAATCCTGCCCTGTTAAATCAGATAATCAGATATTATGAATGAAGTTAGGATTTATTTTTTCAAAACACAATTATTAGAATATCATTATAAGGAATGCTTTTATTAATGTTGTTTATAATTATTCATAAAATGCAGTTTTAGAGTTCAGGTCAGTACAGTGCATAGGTTTTATTCATATGGAAAAAAACTGTGTCAGAGGAATTCTGTGAGTGAATTATGCTTCCAAATCTACATATTCATATCTTATAAGGCCAAAAAGGATCCAACCCAGCTACAGTGATATGGTTGATTGTATTACTACTTTTTTCTGCTTCACAGATGTCCTGGTTTAGGGCAAATTTGGGAGGAAACATCCAAAGGGGTCCCTCTAGAAAGCGGATTCAAGAAGCCACTCCCCCTACTGATTCAGGAAAGTATTTCCTTGGAGAAAAGTGTAAAAAACCGATTATTTAACAAGCAAAGTATTCACAAGCATAAAAAAATGAATAATATTAAACAATAAAACCTCTCATTGCTCTGAAGAGATAGCAAATTCAGAAAGTCCGTCCCAAGTCCCGGAAGGCCACAGGTGTGAGCTGCTCTGTGTGCTCTTCTGAGTTTTCAGTCCAGAGCAAGTTTGAACAGCCCCAAGAAAAATAAAAACCACAGTCCAGGGAACTTCACTGCCTCAGCTAGCTAAAAACTAACTAAAAGCAAAGGAGAGCTGTCTTCCCTTGTCCGTCTGTGCTGCAGACAACGCGGTCTCAGAGAAGAGAAAGATGAAACTCTTACCTTTATATTGTGAAAACAACCATCTCAGACATTGCACTGCTTCTCCTTCTCCCCCCTTCACTCTCAGATCTAGTTTTCAGGGTGCAGAACTTAATAACCACCATAAACAGAACAGATGATTGGGGATACAAGCATCATAAAGTCACCCCACGACAACAGATCTTAGAATCAATGAACCAGGGGATGGTTTGGGTTGGAAGAGATCATCTAGTCCAACCCCACCCCACAGGCAGGGACATATTTCACCAAACCAGATTCCTCAATGTCCTGTCCAACTTGATTCTAACCACTTCCAGGGATGGGATATTTGCAGCTTCTCTGGGCAGTCTATTCCAGGATTCATACCTTTTTAGTAATCTAAATCTACCCTCTTTAGTTTAAAAATGTTCCTCTCATACTATCAGTACATGCTTTGGTAAAAAGTATTTATGTTTCTTGTAGGCCCCTTTTAAGTATGGAAAAGCTGCTATATAAGGTCTACCTGGAGCCTTTTTTTCCAAGATAAACCACGCCAACCCTCTCAGCTTCTCTTTATGAAACGGAGAAGCCCTCTGACTATTTGTGTCGCCCTCATGTCAACAAACTCCAACATGTCAATGTCTTTCTTCTGTTGAGCTGGACTGAGTGGCTCCAGAGCTGGACTCAGTGCTCCATATCAGGTCTAAGGACAGCAGGGTAGAGGGGCAGTGTGACCTCCCATGACCTGCTGGCCATGCTGCTTTTTATGCATTCCAGGATCCTCCTGGCTTTCTCAGCTGCAACTGTACATTTCTGGCTCTTATTTAAGTTTTCTTCTGCCAATATTCTCAAGCCCTTCTTTGCTTTCAATCCATTCATCCCCCACTTTGTATTGCTTCTGGAGATTGCCCCAACCCAGTTGTTGGACCTTGCACTTGGATTTGTTGAAATTCATGAGGTTCACATGAGACCACTCCTCAAGCCTGTCCACATCTCTCTGGATGGTGTCCTTTCCCTCAGTCATATCAATAGCACCACTCAGCTTGGTTTCATTCCCCAAACTTGCTAATGGTACACTCAATCCCATGGTCTAGGTCATTAATAAAGACATTTAACTGTACTTGTCCTAATACCCCTGAAGGAAAACACTCATCTCCATTTGCATCTCCATTTGGACTTTGAGCCATTGATTCTTTGGGCATGGCTATTCAGTCAATCCTTATCCATCTAAAAATTCATGCATCAAACCCATATTTCTCCAATTTAGAGACCAGGGTGTTGTGTAGATTGTGTCATTGGCCAGGTGGGTTCATCAGAAGCTCTTCCCTCAGATACCAATAGAGTCACTCCTTTGTAGAAGGCCACCAGGCTTGTCACATACAATTTGCCCTTCATGACACCAAGTTTACCT
>VYZP01034594.1:0-63855 GCA_013400635.1 Hypocryptadius cinnamomeus | reverse complement strand
GGGAATGGCCGGGGCGGGCGGAGGAGGGAGCTCGGGTTCCTGAGGCTCGGCCGCGGCCACGGCACCGGCAGCGCCCGAACGGGCCCGGCCGGCCTTGCCCAGCACTGCCGGGCGCGCCCCCCGCTGCAGCCCTGGGTTCCGCTCCAAATCACGAGTGTCCTCAATCAAAATGTAATTCTGCTGAGAAGGCTTTTTGCCTTTTTTTTTTTTGTTGGTTTTTCGTCATTGCTCGTTGTTACCTTCTTTATTGTTTACAGGAGGATGAGTTAGGTTTCATGCCAAAAAAGCTCAAGATGCCCCGGTAGCGAGTAGGAGCGAGGACTTGAATTGCAAGGAATTAAGATCCCCAGCACTTAGGTGAATAAAAGCATCCTTTTTGGCTTATTTTTGCGGTATTAGGATTGCACGTGCTGTCAAAATCTGGCTCTATTGGTTGTATCTTTTTTCAATGTTTTTTTTTTTTCCTGCTTCTCACACTGTCGTCCAGAAAACTATATGTTATTATCTTCTGGTTGCTAATAGGGTAGACTAGACAGGAAAGGCAGAGAGACATCATTCATGCTGAGAACTCATTGAAGGATCTGCCTTAAAATGTCTGTTTAAGAGGTTATGGAACAAAAAAGACAGGAATAACAGGCAGGAATAAGTTGCTAAACTGGCAGAAACAGGCAGGAATAAACTACCAAACCAGATGCAGCCCCCAAGGACAGTGTTGCTAGTGATGGTTTCAGCAGCAAGTGTGTCACTAATTTTTAAAGAGGGTTCGGGGGGAAATCCAAGGACTACAGACCTGGAAGTTTGACCACCAACAAGTGAATTAATAGCAAATGTAGCAAAGTAGGATTATTGGAGAGCTGCATAAGTATCTACTGGGGGAAGATCAGTGTGGCTTAAAAGTAATGCCTTAACAAAATGCTGGAATTTTCTGCAGGTCTAAAGAAGAGTGTTGAGGTCTGGCTCACAGTCTGTGTTCAGATTTCAGGAAGGTTTTAAACAGGAGCCCTTTACCTGGACATAATAAGGGAGTTCCCTTGTCATAAATACACAGTTGTTGCAAAGATAGCAAAGAGGATGTGAGTAAATGGGCAGCTCTCCTGTTGGCTGGGGGTCACCGTTGGGGTGCTGCAGGGATGGTTTGTAGATGACATGGAAATGAGTGTTTCCAGCTGGCTTTGTCTTATTGCAGGTGGTAAAGAGGGCTGAGGGTGGTGAAGTGCAGGTGTAAACTGATTCATATGGGTGGGGAGCAGTGCAAATTCCCCACACAAAATGAGGGAGTTTTTGGAGCAGTCATAACTGATTCTGTGAAGTTTTCTTTCCTGGTCAAGTCTCCCTTTGGCTGGTGTTACACAGGTTCAGGGAAGACTGTGCCTGGATCAGAAGGTTCCATTCCAGAGACATGGAGGATGTGTGGAGGAGCACTGGATGTTAATTCTGTTCTTCCCCAGGCTCCTGCTCTTGACCTGGGCTGGAGAGCAGGATCCAGGGAGAGGTGTCCTTTGGTCTGACCTAACATCTGTTCCCACTTAAAATCTGTGCAACTGGGAATTGCTGTGAGGAATTGTCTTTCCAGAACTGGCAGTGTTTTATGTACTCTTCATTATTCTGTCAGAAAAAATTGATGTACCTGAGGAAGGTTGTGCAGGTATCTGGACCTGAGAGCCAAAAGTACATGCAAATTGCTGGTGGGATATATATATTTTTTTTTTTCCCCTTCTTTTCATGAAAACTCATTAAATACCTAAGGAAATGCCTGAAAATGCAGTCTTGTCAGAAATATTAAAGAATTCTCTGTAGACTCTGTTGTGCCTTGAGTGCAGGGTGTATCTGCTGCTGAGCTGGGTTTTGCACAGATTTGCAATGTCTCTCCAATTCTGGTTTGCAGGCTTCTGAACCACTTGCCTGAGATTAGCCCAGCACCCCTGAACACTCCAGGCAACAACTTGTAGTTAATTTGGTTACAACAGAATTAGTAAAAAGTGATTAAACCCATGGCTCATTATTTGAGGCCCAGGAGTAGGATTTGTTTATTATACAAGCAGGAAAATCTAGATAGAAATGAAGAGCTGCAGAATTTGTATGTGGATTTACAGAAGAGGTTTAGTCTCTTGCTTCCCAAACACACAGGGCTTGGATCAGTGGTATGTGTTGCCTTCTACAGTGTGATTTTTCTTGGGCAAGAAGAGATTTGTTTTTAGAAGCAACATCCTTTCCAGAAAGTGTGGATAGGCTTTGAGGCACAGAGCTTTGTGTTTCAGATCTTGCTATGAGCAGGCAGGGGGACAGAGCATAGAATGTGGGGTTTTTTTCTGGGTTTCTAAGCTGGTGTTGCTCCTCTCTCTGCACTCATGTTTCTGTTCTGACCCATTTCTCCTGGCTAGAAGGCAATTTCCTTCTGCTGTTTCTATTGAAGGTGCTGGGATGTGTCAAGGATCAGCCCATGGCAATGAAGTTACGAGTGCCCTGAGGCTGCTGCTGTAACATGTCAGTAAGAGCACTTGCAGCTTTAGGAATGATTTAATTGGAAGTGCAGCAGGTGCCAGGCAGCTCAGATCCTGCTTCTGATGTCGCATTCCATAAGAGCACAAATTACCAAATGAGTTAATGCTCCACTCGAGTCAGCCATGTTTGCAGCATGTCTTTATGTGTGGCTGATGACCTGGAAGTTCCAGTTAATACTGTCAGAGATGTCTGGAGGTATTGTCTTCAGTGGGAAGTACTGCCTTGACTGAGTGTTTCAGAGGGTGGGTCTGGAATGGTGAGGTGTTCCTCCTCTGCCCCTTCCTTCCTGCAGCTCTTTCTCCTAGACAGGACTCATGTGCCCAGGCCACCAGACAGTTCTGTCTGAGGCAGGCTGCTGAGTTCTAACAAAATTTTTAAGACTTCCTGCCAGCTAAAAGCCACAGTTCAGAGCAGAGTACCTGGCATGGAGCTGGTGGTTCTGTGTCAAGTCTGTGACACCACTGAATTATTGCAATAAAGAATTTGGTGTTCAGAAAAAAAAAAAATCCTACCTCTCTGCCAGTCATGCCAATGTGATTTGATTTTTTTTTCCTACCTATTTTTATATGTTTGTGTCTGGATTCTTCTGAAGTGAAACATAACACTGTTGGGGAATTAGCACTGGTGATTCAGATTGTAGCAATGCTTAATTTCACTGTAGTGAAAATAAACTGTTGCTGGTGGAACTTCATAGTGAGAATCATCAGACCAAGATAAAGATTGGTTTTGATGTTGAAAGTTTTTGTAGTAATTTTTAAATGCTGATGATCTGGTGAAAAATGAGTGGCAACAGCTAATTACTTATATATATATATATACTTGCTTGCAGGTTCAGCTATAGGATTCTATCTCCATTTCTAAATCTGCATGATGTTGGATCCTTACATCTACATGGGGTTCAATTTAGAATTGGTGTCTTTGCACTCTCTTGTAAAAGTTCTTTTTTTGAGGCTGACACTTCCCAAATTTAGTGCCAATGGGGGCATTTTAAAAGTTTGGTTTCAGCTTTCTGTGTATTCAGTATAGGAAAAGTGCATTCCCCACTGAATAACAAAGGCTTGAGAGCATCTCCAGCACTGCCCATCTGGGAGATGGGCTTTTTCTGGACCAACAGAAAACTGCAAATTATTCTGTAATTTGATCTAATGGTGCACTCTTGGTATCACATCTCCATCAGATCTCCAGAATCTCTTGGCCTCTTTCAAAGGACTTTATCCAGTGAATAAATGCTTGTACCTGTTCAGCAGGTGTAAGGACTGCAGCACTGAAAAGGAAACAGCAGCTTTGTGGAGCTCACATGGAAAGTGGTGACAGACCAGGAGAACAATTGCACAGTGGTGATGTAGCTGCCTCAGGTCCATGCTGTTGGCTGGAGCAGTAGGTTGAATCTTTCTGGTAAGTTGAATTGTTTTGGGGAGATTCTAACACAAGCACTTCTACAGCACGATAAACAAGTTTGTGACTGTGAATAGGGCATCTCTAAATTTCCTGTGGAGGTTTAGATTCTGATCCAGTCACATTACCTTTGAAAGTGATTGATACACAGCTTCTGTGGGCTTTCTGAGGCAGCACAATTTTTGAAGTGCTCGTTTTCTGTTTTTTCTGTCTGCTTAAAAGATTTTGTTAGCTTTAGGTTAAAAGTACGAAGTACTGGTTCATCTTTGCTTTTACTTTCTGAATTTTCTAACCTAACAGCAAGCTTATTTCCAATGCTTAGTGGAGCAGAGTTGCTTTTATCTGCAGTCCTTAAAAGATGAATACTCAAACTGCTGTTTTCTGTTTGCTCATCAGTAGAGCCCAATATTTGCCCAGCCTGGTGCAAACACAGCTAAATCTGTCACCTGCTGCTGCAGTTTGCATAAGTTGTCCATGTAGTCATAGCTTTCAGATTCATTGTTGTGGAGAGGTGTGTAAAAACAGAAGTTTGTGAAAATGAGTTGCTTTTAAATAAGCTTTATAATCCTAATGATACTTATATCCATTTTCTAGAACTATGCCAAGAAAAAGAAAGCTGTTGGCTCAATTAAGTGCTCTTCAAAACACCAGCAGCTTCCCTCAGATCAGTGCTGTGGAGCAGCTGAACACTACACCTGGAGCAGATCCTTCTCCAAAAAGCAGCAAATATTTTGTGATAGAGAAAAAAAATTCTCCTCCGCTACAAGAAGATTTTTTCAACCAGCCCTGTGTTAGTCTGGCCAAGTCCTTTCTGGGACAGGTAAGACATGAGCACTGAGATTCTTGTACTGGATTATGTGCTAGCTAATAACTTAGTGTAAAAGGATGAAATTCTTTTTTTGCCATTTGACTCCCAGGCTTGGCTATTTTAGGAATACAGCTCTCATTCCTTCTCTTGCTAAGTGCAGTGGAATTTAAAGACCAGTAGCTGAATCTATTCTAGATGAGGTCAGAGGAGTAATTTTTCAGATTTAGTCTGTCACGTTTTTAATTTGGGATTTTTTTTGGTGGAGTTTTCCTTCCTTTTTTCTGTTTACTAAAATGTGCTTAGATACTTGTGGTTTGAAGGCTGTTTCAGGCCCATTATCTTCCTGTCAGCAATTGCTTTGCTTGTTTTGGTTTCTTGCTTAGCCCAGTGGAAAGCAGTGCTCTGCAGTCAGTAACACCTTCTTTGCCTTCATTTTACTCTTATTATGCTAAGGATTGCACAGTCCCACAGTTTAGCTCTTTTCACTCCAAATATTGCTATTCCTTCTTTTGTTTCTGAGTTTCCAAGTCATTACCTGTTCATGCAAGGACTTCTCCCTTGGCCCATTGTGTGAACTTTGAGGAGTATTTGGACCTTGCTGAAATCCTTTGGAAATCAGAGTGGTGGAGATTAATTCTTCTGCTTAGTGAGTCCTTCAGAAAACTCTCTGGCTGTTTCCAGGGGAGGGAGTTCCCTTAGTATTTTCCCTGTAAAAAGTTCCAGTCCAGGACCTTCTAAACTCAATTACAAAATGTGTGTTCAGTTTCACTGCTATGGTCTTATCTTCTCTGAGTCTTTTTTATACCTTTATTGTCTGCAGGGTGAGCAGACTCTCTGGGTTCTCATGGCTTTAGATAACTCCAGGAATTTGTTCCACAAACTGTTGGTTTTGGCCTGTTTTGCTGCATCCAGCCTTTTTTTTATTTTCTAAGGATATCTTGCTTGTAAGTGACGCCTTTGCTCTGCCTTTTAGCCCTGCTGGGTTTCTTTCTGGTCTGCCTTCACCTCTTTGTGATACTCCACATGTGTTGCTATCTTTGCAGACATCCTGCTAGAGGCTTGCTTTTCAGGCCTTAACCTTTGGCTGCCTCTAAAGTTCTTCCCAACAAGCTCCCTCTCTTGACGTAGTTTCCTCTTTTTGCTGGTAGGCAGGAGTCTGGTAGATTATTTCTGGACTTTAATGCTTGTGAAAAGGCACTGAACTTTATCCTTCACTGTCATGGTACTGAGTTGTTTTTCAGGAGTGAGTCTTTGGAAAAGCCTTTTGTTTTGCTCCAGATCTGAGAATGAGTCTTTTCTCATGATGTTCCTGATTCCTTGCTCTGCACATTTGATGGTGTCTAAGCAAACATTGCACATGTCCTGCTCTATTTGAGGATGCCTGAAGTCTCCCATTACTGATGCATTTTTGTTGTCTTAATGGCTCCGTCACCCTCATGCATTCAGTTACTCCAGGCAGATGATTTTTGAGTCCTAATTCTGTATTTTTCCTATTTAGGCCTAGTCTTCCAAGCCACGTGATTTCTGTCTTAATTTTACATTTTCTTCAAAGTATAACCCCCAGTCTCCCATGACCCAGCCTATTCTCTTATAACAGTAATTTAGTGTTTCCTTCATTCTTCCAAATTTTGGAGGCATCTCTTGCTTACCTTCATGATACCTGAGTTCTTGGAAACAAAAAAGATACATGCATTGAATGGCCTTTCACAGGGAACTGCCATAACATCAAGATACATCCTCAATGAGAAAAATAACCTTTAGGAAATGGCTTACTGTGAGGTGTTGGGAATGATCACCATTTTTAAACTTTTTTATTCAACAGAATATTTGGTGTGCCTGAAGACAGGGAAATGCCTGGATGCTTTTAAACCCATAACCTAACCATTGCATTTCATCATACTGAGGGAGAAGTGCAGCCACATGGATCTGGTTTTGGGGTGTTCCCAGGCACTTGCTGAACACCAGTGCTTTTTTTCCTCATAAAAAATAATAAACAGATTCTTTTCAACAATTTGATAAGTGCTGTAGGGAAGCTGGTATACTGGAGCTGCAGCTTTGGAAACCAACTCCTGGAGCATCCATTACGTATCAGATCAATATCTGCATCAGAAATCCAGCACAAACATCTGTTAGGAATTAAGCTTTGTTTTCTGAAGGTAATTTTTGAACAGCTACATAATTAAAGTGTTATAATTAAACTGATTGCTGGTGCCCAAATGAGACTGTGCTGCAGTATTTCATACACGTTAAGTAAAGCACAAAGTTTAGAAATCAGGTCAAACCACAAATTCCTTTTTACAAAGTTTAGTGGCTCTTTTATTTTTAAAGAGAATCTTTTGACTGTCATGTTTTGTTTCCCCTGCATCTGCTTTGTTTTATTTAAGGAGGTACCAGCAGCAAGAACACACTGTAATAACAAAGATCTGTTGTTGTCTGCCTGAAGCCAATTCCCATTGCTCCTGCACTGCCCTTCTCTGTGGTGCAGAAAATACTGAAATAGCATTGATGCCCTCTCTAGAGCTGATTATCTCTGTGATTTGGGACTGGGACTTGTTTGAAACATCTCTGGGGAGGGAAACTGTCTAATCATAGCAGTTATTTAATTGTGCCACTGTCATATTTCTTCTGATCTAAGGATTATACATTCATGATGCTTCAAGGTTGATATCAGCAGTGATTTTTTGCCTTAAACCTGATGGATTGAGTGGAGAATACAGAAAATACAGAATACAGCCAAAAGCACCTCTGTGGGCTTTAGTATATGTAGGACCATAAATTGGTTCTCTTTCATACTGCCTCATCTAGACACTCCAGGCATTTTGTGGGGTGAGTGACAGGTGGGAACTCCTTTTCTGGGCTGTGGAAGCTGAAAAAGTTGGTGTTAGCTTATAGACTGCTCACTGGAGAGGATTTAGTACCATCAGGTCCTTTATTTCCAACTTGTCTGTTTCCACAGCTCTTGCTGTGGTTATTTTGTACTGAGGGCTGGTAACTGATGCACTCTGACCTCTCTTTCAGACTTTAGTTCGCAAACTTCCTGATGGCAGAGAGCTCTGGGGCAGGATTGTTGAAACAGAAGCTTATCTGGGTGGGGAAGATGAAGCTTCCCACTCGAAAGGTGGGAAGCAAACACAACGGAACGCAGCAATGTTCATGAAGCCAGGAACTCTGTACGTGTATCAGATCTACGGGATTTATTTCTGCATGAATGTTTCCAGCCAAGGTAAGCTGAGGCTGAAAGAGATGGAATGCCAGCAGCGTGGAGCTGGCATTTCAAGCTGCAGTGGTGCTGCAAGTCACTTGCGAGGTCTTTATGGGCTCTCACGTCAGTGACTTGCTGTCACCATCCTCCACTGGGACCTGGGCTCTGCCACTGTGATCAGGACAGGCAGCACAGCAGGCAGGGCCCATCTCCAGCTGCCCCATTTGTCCCAGCTGGGAGCTGTCGAGCTGTTCAGGCACACAAAGATTGAGAAATGAGGGAGAATCTGGATAGGATGGAGCTTTCAGTTTTGATGACCTGGGCTGCTGCCTCAGTCATATGATTCAGTGAACCTTGTTCCTCAAAAGTGGTGATGTAGAGAAAAATTCAGAGTCATTAATGACAGCCTAAATCTTGGTGTCTGCTGCCATGGCAGGAAACTCCTCTGTCTCCTTCATTTATCTTCAGAGGCAGAATGAAATGTTGGGGAAAACAAAAAGTCTGAGATGTCCTAAGCTTAAGCAAAGAATCAGTAGAAGCATTTTAGCTGTCTAGCTGTATCGAAAAGCCAAAAAAACCCACCCAAATCAAAACACCCAGACTGTTACAGAATCTTCAATCTTCTTTTATTATTCTCAAGAAAAAATAATCAAGCTCTAATGAAATTCTTCTGTAATGTACTGAAACTGTCCTTCACATTTCAGGACTCTTAACAAGCATTACTGAAAAGTTCTTTCTTTTTCCTGTCCTGTAAGAATGACAGTATTGGCCTTGCAATGGATCTCTTGTTTAATTAGACACCTTGAAAAGGCAGCAAGTGTTTCCTAGGTAACTACTCACTCTGTTAGAAAAAACCTCAAACCCAATTTACTTTCTTTTTCACTATTTCAATGATAAAGGTTAAAAAGCTTGTGTATTCCTAAGTGGAAAGCAAATGTAACTGTGACCATTAATGCTCAGGTTTTTGCCTTTGGACACAAGCCAAGCAGAAAAATAGTGCCACGTTATAGTGTGGGGGAAGAGCCTGACTTTCCAACTGAGGGTCTGAGTCTGGTGGATGAACACATGTGAACTTCATTACATTGGCTCTGCCACATCTGTTCAGATTATGAAAGCACATGGTTCATTTGTCAGGATGGGATTCTTGGTGATTAAAATATTGAGAATAATAATTTTTATTTAAAAAAATGTTTAGCCTTTGAATTCTAGAAAGATTTCTTTGAAATACACACTTTGGGAAATTTTTCCTTATATACGTGTTATTAGTTTTGTAGCAAAGCAGTTAAAGGGCTCCATGTGGTGATGGAATTTATTGCATTTTTTGTTACAAACTCCCTCCCCATCATCCTGTCCCACAGAAGTGACACCAGGCAGAGCTGTCACTGCAGCTTTGTCAGAGCACTGCAGTCAGTACCATGGCTGTGCACGTTGTGCACCACTGATGCAGCTACACAAACTGGAGCTGCCCCTTCTGTGTGTTTGCTCACATGCAGAAGTGTTGAAAGAGACAATCTGGGGAGGAATCACACCCAAGTTGTTTTTCTCCAGTTAGAGGGAGGAGGAGTTGTTATTGTGCTGTGGTTTAGTCTGAGGGAAGGATTGAGGGAGTCACCTTCATGGTGGCACCTGGGTAGAGGGCAAAAGCATTTCATTCTCTGGATATGGGATAGATCTTCAAAACTTTGTTTTGACTCTGGCTGTGAAAAAACACAAAGAAACCCTGGCAAAAAAAACCCAAAAACATCTCTTGTGGCATAGCTTGGTCCTTCTTCATAGCATGCTCTGAAGGCAAACAGCTCCCAGAGACGAGTGTATCCTCTGAAGCAGTGGAGCTCTGACTCTTTAGGGATCACTTGTTTTCATACACAACCTCACAATCTCTGACTCCAGGTGGAATAAACCTTCTCTGTTTATTGGTTTGTGCTGAGGTTCAGGTTCCAGTGTCATTCAGGGATGGGAAGAGTATGTCACCCACAGCCCTGTGTTCATAAAACCATAATGAGATGGGGGGGGGGGGATCCAGTATTCTTTGTCAGTGAGGAAGGGGAAATCTTCATGCACATCACTGAGACAAAGCTACATCATGGAGAATTTTACTGTGAGAGGTCCTCCCATCCCTGAGTGAAATACTGCAACTGCCTGAAGCCACGGCAGGCATTACTACATTGGGAGAAATCATGGGTGGTAGAGGAGAAGAGCTTATAGAAAACATTTTTTTTATTTTAGAAAGTCTTTTACTGTGCATGAATCCTACAGTATATCCTGAGCTGCACAATAATCTCAGTGCTAAGAGCTTTCCCTGGAGTTAAGAGAGATGTGGGGCTTCCCTTGCCTCAGGAAGAGGATAAATGCCAGTCATGCCTCTCTTTGACTTAGCTGTGATCTGTTTCTCTGGAATTTGCCAAGGTCTGTATTTTGCTGCCAGATCTGAAAGAATAGCTTGTGAAATCGAGAGCCTGGTGATGCTCAGCCCAGGGTCACACTGCAGGGACTTCTCCCTAACTTTCTGCTAGGATTTTGAAGGAAGTATTGAGGAGCACTGAGTCAGGTGGGTGAATGGAGGAGAAAATTCTCTTCTCTCCAGTGGCCAAGAGCTGTTTCCAAGCCTGGGAGCTGGAGCTGTTCTGGGGAAGGAGCAGAAAGCTGCACTGTGGGGGTGTGGGACTCCACTGTCATGTTATGATTTCTAGCTGCTCAGGGAGAGAATTGGCCTCTGCAGTGTTGTTAGATCCCAGCTTTTAGCCCTGAATGCTGCTCATTATATGGAGTGACTCTTAACAGGAGAGATAAATACTCAGCATCCCCAGCTGGCCCTGCTGCTGCTGGTGTGTGCACATTGGGCAGATGCTGAACTCAGGTGACCCTTGAGAGTGAACTGCTGCAGGCTGGGAGGGGAAGAAGCCAGGCTGAAGCACTCTGGAGTTGACTCAGCCACTCTTTGGGAATTGAAATTAAATTTCTAATGTGGAGGTTTGCTCAGGAGGAACCAGAGGCATGAGGGGAAGAAGGCAATAGCTCATCATGGTAACCCTGCACTCGTGTCCTTCCTGCTGTCTCCACCTCTTCCCAAGGCTGTTCTCTGGGCAGAGTGGGGTGTGTGTTGCACACAGCTAGAAAGAACCTGGAAAAACTTCCAGCTGGAAATGCAGAAAGAGCAGCCAGGAACAGAAATTGTCAGTGCCCCCTGGCTGGGCTCTGTGCTGCTCTGGGAGCACCTGCAGTTTTCCAAGTGCTCATCTCTCTTCATGTGAACTCCAAGGAGTCGGTTCAATTCAAGTGTGACCACGGTTTCCACTTGCAGTTGAGATGGGTGAAAGCAAGCAGTGTAATAAGAGATTGCTCCGAACCCCCATTTGTTCCTGGCAAGGGAGGCAGCAACATGATGGGAAGGATGTTTCTTTGTGCATTGATAAAAAGCAGAATTAGGACATGGAACATATTCTTAAAAATCTGAAATGACCTTTGAGCTCTAAATCACTGTTAGGCCAGGGAAGCGGCTTTTGGCTGCCAGATTAGCATCAATCCCCCTCCTTGGAGAAGGGAGTGCCTGGGAGCAGATTGCTGACAGCTGTTGGAATTCAGGCCGTTGACTTCACCGAGCTGCAGTCAGGGCAGCAGGGGTTCCGAGGTGGTTCAGGGCAGCAGGCACACCTCAGAGAGTCAGAAACCAGGACCTCATTGGGAGCCCAGAGGGGTAATTTAGTGTGGGATTTATACAAAATATGAGAGGGATTCTATTTTGGGAAATCACAGATCCTTAGGGATCTGCCAGTGCCTACAAAAAAAGCCTTTGCCAGGCATGAGTGTGGTTCCAGATGTTCGAGGCTGGAGAGGGAGAGGGGACTCTGGGGAGCAGCAGTGTGCAGATGCTGGTGGGAGGAAAGCTGTGGGTGGCCAGCACAGGGGGAGCTGTGTAGGGCTGCACACAGGCCCTGTGCCAGTGCTCTCCTCACCCACTCAGGGGCAGGAGGAGACCCGGGCCCCTGCTGGCCACTGGAAAACACCAGGGAAACGTTTCTGTCCCACTTAGGCTGGAGATCCTTGTCTGGAGCAGCAGCCAGACTTAGCAACATCAGGTGGAGCTGGGAAGAGCAAGTCAGCACTGCAGAATGAAGGGCACAGAGCTACAGGACACTGGAGATTTGGAGGAGAAAGGGAGTGCCCTTGGAGCAAAGGACAGGCCACCTGGTCAGGTGCACCAGGCCATTCCCTCTTCCATCAGGCTGAGCCACAGGCTCAGAGCTGAAGTGCTGCTGGCAGTGGGCTGAAAGGTGAGGCATTCCCAAAAAACAGCCCCATACTAACGCCCAGCTCTTGTTCTGCACAGGAGAAGGGGCTGCAGTGCTGCTGCGTTCCTTGGAACCTCTGCAGGGCTTGGATGCCATGAGGGAGCTGCGCAGGGCCTCCAGGAAAGCACCCAGCAGGCTGCTCAAGGACTGGCAGCTCTGCAATGGGCCCTCCAAGCTCTGCCAGGCATTTGGCATCGACAAGGCTTTTGACCAAAGGGACCTGACTCAGGATGCTGCCATCTGGATGGTGCCTGGACAGGACCCGCCGGGGGAGCAGGACGTGGTGGCCACCACCAGGATTGGCATTGGCAACAGGGGAGAGTGGGCACAGAAACCACTCAGATTTTATTTACGAGGAAACAGATTTGTGAGTGTTGTAGACAAGAAAATAGAGAGAGAGATGGCAGCAAGGGGACACTCCCCTGGCAGCTGACAAGTCTTGGAAGTGTCCCGGGGACCAGGACTTGAGCTGTGCTCTACAATGGCCTCAAGCTGCATCATGGCAGATAGAGGGGCTTGGGGGGTTTTTAACAATAAATGTACTTTGTCACAATGAATGGGGCAAGGTGGAGCTTTATTTGCAGCAGACTGGCATGGCCCTCTCAGCCAGAACTGAGGCTGGTTTAGGACACTTTAGACACTGACGGCCACTTTCTCCCTTGCCAACAGATCCAGGCTTAGTTAGGGTGGTGAAAGGAGAAGGGTCACAGCTCTGGGCTGCTCCCATCACTTCAGCCCTCAGCAGAGGCCAGTGCTTGGTTGCTGCAGGGAAATAGTTTAAAAATTGGGCGGCAGCAGAGCAGACTGAAAGGATGGGAGCTGGGAGAGAAGGATCTAAAGGGAGGATCTTAACTGTTGTCTGCAGCTACCTCAGGGGAGGGGATAGAGAAGACAGAGCCAGGCTGCTCTCAGACAGGATGAGAGGCAATAGGCCACCAGCTGGAAAACAGGAAGTTCTCATTAGCTCTATGGAAAAAAATTTCCCCATGAGGGTGGTCAAACACTGGAATAGGGGCCCAGAGAAGCTGTGGGCCATTCACACCTCCACAGACAGGGTCCTGAGTGACCTGAGCTAACACCTTTCCTCTGAGCAGAGACCCTTTCCAACCTTTACCTCTCTCTGATGTCCAGCCTGGAGAACAAGAATGAGTTTTTGTTCATTTTCCCAGCTGCTTTTGAAAGCAGTTCAGAACTTAGCACTGTGTGAACCCCCACACAGAGAAAGCACTGGTGCAGCAGCCTGGCTTGAGGTACAGAGAGGAAAAACCTCCAGGATTCAGGGCAGGACCTGCAGGACTGCAGCCACACTGGGTGGGTGACAGGGACACACCGCCCACCTCCACCCCCACCTTAAGGTTCACATACAATATAAAAGCTCAAGTTTATTTTTAAATACTCTTGTCCCCATCCCATGAAAGAATTTGGTTTAGCCCCTTCTGGGCATCCTTTTTTCTGATTGCAGTAGCTCACCTAGATGCTCAGGTGCTGAGGCTGGTTTAGACAGGGCCTACAGTGGTGTTGATCTGATTTTTAGGTCAGATATGGTTTTTTGCTCTTCTCTACCATCCCTGTTGCAGCTGCAGGGCCAGACTCACTGAAGGGACCCCAAAGAAGCTTCCCAGTGGCTGCTGGAAGGTAGGTCAGCTAAAGCTCCCAGTTTGAGCAAGTGAAGCTGCTCCTGAGAGCCTGCAGCTCTGGGAAGAGCTCCAGCCTCACACAGACAGGGGTGAGCTGGCACAAGCTCCTGGCATGTCCCAGGGCTCTCAGCTCTTGTTCTGGCCCTGGCATGGCTGGAGGAGCAGTCCCAAACCAGAGCAGGAAACGCAGCCCTGTATCTCACTTTCCTGCTGGACAGCTTTAACCCAGGCCAGGATCCCTGTCTGGTTTCCTGCAGCCCTAGCCATGCTTGTGGGAGAGGGACTGGTGGGACAAAACAAGCCCTGGGGGACAAGCCTGAGTGCCCAGTGCCCTCAGCACCAGCCTCTGGGTGGAACAGGTCCCTGAACTTGCAGCTTGGCCAGCACCTTTCAGTCCTGCTCAACAACCAAGCTCCCACCCCCAGGCACAAACTGGAAACATGGAACCCCAGGAACACAGAGGCTGCTTGCTGACAGCCCTGCTCCAACAGACACTTGGGAATAAGGCTGTTGGGGCGAGGAAAGAATGAGCTGTGACACGGTGACTGAGTCATTCATTCATGATTTCATATTTACTTGTGATACTTTGCCTTCTCACCTTTCCTCACTGCTGCTAGATCAAAGAGAATTCCTGGGTGCCCAGAGTCATTTCCCTAGGAGCCAGGCCAGCTCCCCTGTGCCCTGGAGCAAGGCCAGGCATGCTGTGCCATGGGGACAGGCTCTCATGGCTGAGTGTCCCAGCAGCCATGCTGCAGAGCACAGGAAGCACTCCCAGCGTCACCCCCAAGTTCTGCCAGCCTTGCCACAGCAGAACCCTCTTGTCCCACTCTGAGGATCGCCGGGGAGCAGCAGGGAAGGCTGTGAGCGTGGCAGGGCAGGAATCCAGGCTGAGCAAGCACGTGCTGTCCTGCAGCAGCCCCTGGAGCCTCGGGACGGGGACAACCTGCTGTGTGTCACGTGGCGAGAAGGAAATGAAACCACCTCCTGCAGTTTTAGGCATCCTTTAGACTCTCAGCATGGAGAGCATGGCAGGCTCCTCCCTGCCCTGTGCCAGCAGAGTCACTTGAGGAGCGACTGGAACACGGAGATGACGGGGTCCTCGTGGCTGGTGACAACCAGCACGCTGCGGAACTTGTCGAACAGCATCAGCAGCTGCGAGCGCCGCATGTTCTCGTTGTACATGATCTCCTCCAAGTGGTGCCGGCCTCGGAAGTAGTGCAGCAGCCTGCAGGGAGCAGAGCAGGGGAGCACGTGGGCCAAAAGCAGCTCAAACTCATACTGCACCCCCGAGGTCTCCTCTCCCATGGGATGCAAATCACAAGGTTGTTTGGGTTATGTCCCTCATTTGCATGAACAGGGAATTATATCATGCCTAGCACAGAAATCCCCTGGAAAAGGATGGGACTCGCCCGCTGTGGGGCTTTGCCAAGGTCCTCCTTGGATCAAGGTTTCCCAGTCTGGGGCATTTCCCAAGACTGTCAATTTTCAACTTAGCTATAATTCCAGAAAGTGAACAAACACAAGTTCCAATGAGCCTTGAGAAGTCAGGACACGGCAGATTTATTCTGTGCTCTCTTAGCTAAGCCTACAACTGCCCTTTGTCACAGCTCTGCATCAGGGGCCTGGGTACCTGCACTGCCTTTTAGAATTAAGAGCTGTTTTCCCTCACAGCAGCCCAAGGGGCTTTGTAACTACAGGTCCTGCACTCAGGGTTTGGGCAGCTTGGGTTGGGTGGAGCAGTCACAACAGGGAGATGGAAATCTTGGTGCTAGGCACCACAGAGAAGCTGTGGGAGTTACAAATCCCCTGAAGCCCAAGCTCAAACCATGCTGGCTTCTTAAATTCCCTATTGTCTTTAAACAAAGACAGCAGAGATACCCTTTTGCTGGCCACCGACATGCTACAGCCATCAGAAAACTTTGGCCCTGCACAGTCAGTCACAGCAGGGTCCACAACAAACAGAAGAAATCCCCAGTGGCTGAGGGCCCCTCCCCAGAGTTCCCTCTGAGCCATAACACCAAGGCAGCCCCCCACATGAAGCCTGAGTTTGCTGCTCAGTCTCTTGTCTCAACACCCTCCCAAATGTCACAGCCGTGCTGTGACTCAAATACTCCTCACCCCGTGAGGGCCCAAAGGCCAGAGTCCCTTCCCAGCTCCACAGCCAGCTGTGCCTGCACATGTGTTCCACATCACACTCTGCTCCAGCAGCCCTTGCTCATGTTCCATTACCCATCTGCAGCTTCATGCCAACTGACTGCAAAATGAGTGCAGATGACATGATCTATTTTCCAATCCGTTCATCCAGCCCCGTGCAGGAACAGCCCTCTAAATACACCCAACATCCACTGGAGCACTCCAGCCTGTTTTGGAGGATGGAGTGGCTCCTGCTTTCCCTGCAGCACCACTTGTCTGGCTGCCTCCTGCTGCTCAGGCTGGGCACTCCTGTCACCCACCACCCTCACAGGTGACTGGAAAGGAGTCACCGTACAACAAGTGTCCCTCCATCACATGCCCCACTGCAGAGTTTTCACCTCTAGCCCAGTGCCACTTGTGTTTCTCTGCTTTCCAACTTGCCACATCCCTCCTGTCCCCCACGAGCTGTCTGTGGGCTCAGAGCAGGATCCCCACTGACAGCCCGGGGCTGGGCAGCCCCAGCTCGCTGCCAGCTCTTCCTGCTGTTCCTCTGCCAGCTCTCAAGCTGGCACCAGTACGGAGAAGGGCACTGCTGCCTCTCTGTACCTGCAGCACAAGCAAACAGAGACAAGCTCCAGTCTTTCCTGTATCTGGGCTGTGCATCTGCCCTTTGCACTGGGTACTGACATGAGGCTCGCTGGCCACCTGCCCTGGGCCAGTGGCCACTGTGTGCACTGAGAAGTGGTCACTCACAGGACAGTGTCAGTTCTTGGGTTTGTCAAAGCCAGACTGTTCCTGCAGGTGTGAACAGAAACATTTGCATTTTTACAACTCATCTCACAGCTCACAAAGTGATTTTGGGGATTCCCTATGCCAGGCTCTTGTGCCCATGTGCTCACACCCTGGCTCAAGCTCTTCCCCATGCAAATGGTACAACCTGGCTTTCCACAGCAGCACAGACTGAGCAGTTGGCCAATAAATAAATCCATCTTATATTCAGAAAGAGTCTGGATTTGTAACTAGTCGAGACTAAATACTTTCCACTCCAATAAAAGCTAGAGAGGATATTAAAGAATATCACAAAAATGCCAGCTGGAAGACACCCCCAAAGTCTAGCCCAGCATCCTGCTCCAGGAGGACTATTGCTAATGCTGTGGAGCTTTTTCAAACCCTTCCAAGATGGAGATCCCTCCACATGCTTGGGCAATCTGTCCTGGGCTGCACCACGCTCCCAGGGAGGAGGTTTGGTTTCCCAGAAGTCCAACTAGAATCTACAAGGCTGTCCTTGGGGCTCACAGCTCCAGAGAAGGTGGGCACTGCCTTCACCTCTTTGGGCAATGAACATTTATGGGACACAGTCAGCATGAGATGGCACTTCTTGGGGCACTAGCACAGCATTTGAGGCCCTCTGAAGCTGCACAGGTGTGTCTACTGACAGATGTGAACATCCAGATGCAGTGATGGAAGATTATTGCTTTCCATTGCTCATCACTGTTTTCCCCTCCTCAAGTTGCAAGAGCTGCCCCTCTAACAGCACTGGAGTGTTCCTACACACTAAAAAGAAAAGAATTCTCTCAGACTAGCAATTCAAATAGAATTAGCTTATTTCTGGCCAAGAAGATGTCCCTGCCACAGCACTGCTTGAAACCAGAGCAGCTCAGTGCTGCCATTGAGCATTCCTCAGTGCAGGGAAGGATCTCACCTGCCAATCTCAGAGCAAGACAAATAAGCCCTGAAAGCAACTCCACACCCAAGGCTTGGGAGAGAAGCCATGAGTGAAGCCCCCAGCTTCTTCAGGCTTCAAAAACACTGCTTAATGTGCAGTGAGGAAGGCTTAGTGTACATTACTGAGGATCTAGCTCAAAAGTAACTTGTCTCCTTCTCAAGCTTCCTCCTGCATAGACATGCCAACCCTCCTGTAATTGCACCTTAGGAAAGAACTTGGATTTAAATTCCCGTTCAGTGTTAGGAGGGTTAATGCAGCCAATGCTGGAGCTAAGTTTTAGTAATTCCTTACTTCCCCTTAGGGTTTCTGCCTTCAAACACGGGCTGTGCACAGCCCTGGACAGGCACCAGCACTCTGGGCTGTCTGTGTAACAAGGGACAGGCACTCAGAGGCACCAGCACAGGAAAATGTGCCAGGCTGAGCTTTATTGCTGTGCTGGAAATAGCCCATCCCTCTGTGTGCACACACAGCATCCTGGGAAGGGCAAATACCACAGGATATTTGGGGCACCAGTTGCGCATTTATAGCACTTTGCTCTGGAGGCAGCTGTGAGAGCAGAGCTGTTGGCCAGGGCTGGAGCAGTCACTGCATGAGGGTGATGAGGGAGATCAGCTCCTTCAGGCAGTTTCACCATGACTTTTTCACTGAGAGCAACAGATTTACTCACTCATCTCTGATGGTTACGACACAAAAACAGAGAAAATACACCTACAAGTTGTGGTGTATAAAACCAGCAGTAACCAAGAGGGTCTGGCATGAACAGTCCTACATGTGCACTGCAGCATCTGCCCACAGGACCCATCTGTTTATTGTTTATTTATTGTTTGATCTGTTTGTTCCTCACTCTTGCCTCAGAGCACTCTGCACTTGTCAATTCAATCTGTAGTAGACTGGAAATTCTGACCTGGTAAGGCCTGGGGATCTGCAGAAGAACCTGGGGCAGGAGCAAACTGCACAATAAACATCATTCAGCTGGTTTCACACAGAAATCAGAGTCATTTCTTGCATCTGCAATTCCAAAGCTTCCAAATGGCTCTTTTACCCAGCTGAGGGTATGAGAGGGGAGCAATCACAACATCCTTTCCTCTCACTAGGAGAACTAAGAATCTGCATCGCCACTGAACTGGTCCAAGGAGTCCCCCACAAATTCTGTCCTAAGATATTAAATATGATTTTGTTGTTACTTTCCTTCCTCAGTGGTTTTGTAATTACTTGGCTGGTAATAAAAAGAAAAACAGAGTTCTCAAGGGGCCAGTGTTGCCTCCCAGTCAGAGCATATTCTCTGAAGAGTTGCAGAAGATGAAGGAGACAAATAATTCAGAGAGCAGTAACTACCCACAAGTTTTGAGAGCTCTGTCAAAGTCCCTCAGCTGTACTCTCCACAGACAAGGAAAGCATCTTCCTGCTATTACAATTTCCCTGGGCTACCTGCCTGTATCTATCCCAGGGCAAGAACCAGGTTTTCAGGGTATCACCAACTGAATCCAAAACATGGAACAGCTGCAGTCCTTGCCTCAGGTGGTTTTCTGCTCCACAAGTATGAAAATCAGTGGAAGTTGCATTCCAGTGATGCCACTGAGTTTTGAAATCCTTTGGAAGAAAAAGTATTTCCCCCCTGCCCCTGCTTCCCAGATGGCTGATTAGGAAGTCATTCTGCTTTTACCACGTGTAGAACCACACAGTGCCTGGTTTTGTTGAGTGCAAATGTGTAACAACAAAATGTGTGCTACTGATCACACATCCTAATGCCTTTAGCTTAACTAAGCTAAGCAGTGAGCTCTCATCACTGCTAAACACACCTTGGGACACTCTGTAAAAGTATTCAGGCTGGCTCTGTGGCTCATGTTTCCATGGAGTTTACAAACCATAAAATTAAGGAGAACTGGCTTGGAAATACCAATGGACACAAAATGGCAGCATCAGCATCACTGTGTCTCTGCCTTGCCTGCTTAGATGGGTATTTTAGGCTGTGCAGTTTTGTGTCTGCCACGCGTGGACAAGGAAAACAGGACATTGAAGCCCACCCATACTTCCTGATGCTCCTTCACACAGCCAGGGCTCTTTGTTATCAAGTGTTCTTGTGCCACAAATATTAGTTTGTATTACAGATGAAATACAGGAGCAAACCCAAAAGAATTTCTCCTCCAAATCCCCAGGCTGACAGGATTTGCTCAGACTCCACACCAATCCTTCCATAAAGCAGGGAGGATAAGGAGCAGTGATTGCATCCTGGCCTGCTCACCTTGCAAACATGCGGAGATCCTCTGGATTCTGGGCAGCTGGAACATTCAGAATGGCTTCCCTCTCGTGTTCCAACAGGCTTGCCAGGAGATTCTCTGTCATCCTCTTATTTAGGGGTGAGTCCCCACCAGGTATCAGCTCAGCACTGGAATTATCCATGCTAGGGCTTGTCAGAGTCATGTCATCACTACTGGCTATCAGGACAAGAGAGAGACACACATACACACTAAATTTTTGTATTCCTCAGCATAAGGATGCAAAGTTTATCAATTCAGGCTGGTTTTGTGCAGCCTTTCCAACTAATCCCTCTTCTCTGGAGAGCAGAGAAAGTGGCTCTCCAAGTGCTCCATGAATCTGCAATTAGTCATATGACAACACAGCGATTTTCTCAATGGGAAATTCAAATGTTTCAACAGAGTCATCAATTTGTGTGGAAAACTGTACTTCTGGAGACCATAAACAGTCCATAAAAAACATTTGAAAAGAGAATTCCCAGACAGCTGTGCTGGAATACCGTGAAGTGGTAACATGAAAAGCCTAACAGCACAGAAGGTGGGAGCAGGCAGAGAGGCCAAGAAGCAATATCCTCTTGTGAGGGAGCCAGAAAAAGCAGATCACAGACTCATCTGACTCACGTTCCAAGATTTCTGCCCTAATTCATGACTCTGTAAAGCTCAAAGTTGTACAGAGGATCTCTCCCCATATCCAAGCCCAGCAGTGTTCTGAGAAGGCTGCTCAGAACAGCCCAAGCAGGAAAATTTGGTGATTTCAGCATTATATCTGACTCATCCTCTTGAAAGAATGCTTTCCTGGAATCACCCTGAAGAATGGCACTGGGGAGATTAAAGAAATCAGGGGGCACAAACAGAAATCAATCATGTGTGAGAACAAAGCCAGCTCTGTGTCTCCTCAGGTGGCTCTAATAGCTCTACAGCCCACAGAAACCGATGCTGCTTGAACAAATTCTCTCATTTTCTTTCTGTCCTGAAAAGCAGAATCTGCCAGAGGAACACAGGGGATACTTCTGAGTGCAGCAAGGGACGACAAAGTTACTTTTAAAAACAAGAAGTACCTCTCATAAAAATCTTTTGCACGACCAGATGAGAATTTGGCAAATGACAAAGCACTACTTCTTTCTGAAAAGTCTAATAGCCCCTAGGACTTTCACCAGTGCCCAGCTCTAAATTTAGGAAAGGCTGGACCTAATTAGCAAGTACTGCAGCAAGAGGAGATGTGTCACTACCAAGGCCTGATGGCCCTTGGCAGCACTAAGGGAAGCTCAGAAGTGAGGTGGAGTCTGAACAGCAGAGAAAAGTGTGCTCATACTTGGAGAGCCAAAGCTGAGAGCGTTGGGGGTGCTCAAACTTCGTCCCCCAACCCTGGCAGTGAAGGGCATGTCCTCATCCTGGGCTCGGAGCTCCTCCTCGTTCGGGGGCACCATCAGGCACACGTAGGTGTGGAGCTGGATCAGGAGCCGGTGCTGCAGCATCCAGATCACCATCTGGATGAGCTGGGTCTGCAGGGGGAGACACGAGGGGTTAAACATCTGGGGAATGAGATACGGGAGGAAAACAACACACAAAGGGTACACTTGGTGAGTAATGAGTCACATGGAAAATGCTTCTAGCCCCACACAAGAGTTTATCTCTTTTCCAGTCACAAAAAGGTGACCAGACACAAACCTTCTTCACACCCAGAGCCTCTGTGGCTGCTTAGGCTGCAGTGGAGCCTTTCATGATCCACATCTTTATGCAACACTGACCAGCACAGCCTGAAGGAACCTGCCCTGCCCCTGCCTCAGCTCCAGACCACTTTGCTGGTTCTACACAAGGGCCACTAAAATAAATCACCAAAGGGTTAATCCCACATGGTCAGATTGAAGTGCAGGCTCCTCTAGAGAGCCAGAAAGAGGGCAAGGTGATGGGGCAGAGCTGAAGCAACCAGGGGATGTGGCCAGGAGCCCTCTGCAGATGGGAAACTGCTGATTAGCCATGGGAGAGCCTCTAGAGATCAGAGCCTGACAGGGCTGGACAATACAGAAGCAGCAGCAGCACAAGCCCTGGCAGGGGACAGCAGCCTGAGCTGCCAAGGAGTCCCCTCTCCATGCAGAGTCACCATCCCTCATTTCACCTCCCTCTGCTATGCAGGGCCAAGCTAATAAAGGCACCTGGGTTTTCAGGCAGGCAAGAGACTCAAAAGCAATGAGATGTATTAAACATTGCCCAACACCTGCTGGACACCTGCACCATGGGCAGGCAGAGCAAGGGGCAAGTGTTTATAGGGGCTGCTTTCAGAAATCTGGGAGGAGCCTTCAAAATGCATCATTGTGTCTTGATTTCAGCATAAAAAGCCTTTTCATATCACTGCAGGCAACTCTCGTAGCACAGGGCTCAGAACACAATCACTGACAAGGCTGCTTGGGGATTTCATAGCAACCACCAGTGTTTTGGTGAGACAAACACATGCAGCATGAGCTCAGGCTCAGAAGGAAGCTCACTCTGCTGCATTAATCATCAGGGTAACCCGCCAAATCGCAATAAAAGCCCCAAACCCAAGTTCATCAGCCCAATAATTTTCCTTTTTCCATAAATCTGGTAATTCTCAGTTCCTCCTCTGCTATTAAATCACAAAAGAAACCTCTCTATTTGCAGACAGACCCACACCCTGTCTTTTCAGCGATTACCACTTCTGGGGGCTCAGTAGATTTTAATCTTAAAACTTTTTATCTGGGATCGCCTTCAAACATCTATTTTTTGGAAAAGCCATAATTCATTTTACGTGTTTAGCAGAAAATCTACAGAAGAGGAAGGCTGGCAAGAGACACCAAAGACATAATGCTTTGCTAACATCTGAAGCCAGCCTGGAAGAGTGAGGTTTACTCCAGCAATTATGTTGCTGAAATCCTTCCTTCCAGATGCAGGCCTGGATGGAAAGATGGCTCATTTATTTTACTTAAATTTCCAACCTGTTGGCACGCAGTGATGTCTGATTAGCAAATGAAAGAGGTCTGCACGTTTCAGAGCACAAAACAAGCCTGGAAAAATCCAAGGAGACAGGAAGACAGGCTCTACCAGAGCTACAGAAGCAGTGGGTAGGGCCTGACCCAGACCAGCCTCCCCTGGGCACTCTGGCGGTTCCATGAATTATAAAAATTGCCAAATTCTTTTGTTGCAGCTCCATGTGCATGGAGAGTCTCATCCTGCATGTGCACCATCACCTCTACCTCCACACCCTCGTGGAAATACCTAGAAAGCCCCCCCAAGCCAGCAGCTGTGGCCAAGTGGAACAAGAAGCCAGGGAGCAGTGGTGTTACAGCTCCACAGCCAGAACCTTGTGCAAACAGCTTTGTGCCATCTCTGGGTGGGAGAGCTGGAGATCTGGGACTACCCTGAGAACTAGAGGAAACTCTTCTTCCATCCTGAAGTAAACTTGAACAATCATCCCTAGACCAGAGACTGATGATCCCTGACATTTTTCTGTACAAGCCAAACTTCAGCAGGAATTTGGTACCTCTTAAAATCCAGTCCTAGAAAAAGCCAAGTGCTGCAGCATCCTGCACTGGCCCCTGCCCATGTGATGAGCTTTGTGCCACCACTGCAAGTGCCTCACACCATTCCCACTTCCTCCAGGTTTTGACCCATTTCTTACCAAAGGCAGAAGTGTTTTCACAGATCAGCTCTAGCAGAGGCTTTGCTAACACATTCTGCTGCCTGTGCTTCTGGACACCAGCACTGCATTTCCATCCATTCTCCCTCTGCTCCTCCCAAGCTGCCATGGAGCTCACCCAGGGCTGCAGGAGCAGAGGTTTCCCTGCACCATCTGTGCTGTGCTGGCTGGAAATGCTGCTCTTCCCCAGAGGTGCAGGGTTCTCCCTGTGCCTGCTCTCAGGGCACTTCATTAGAGCTGTGCTCCTTGCTGAAGCCACATGGGCTGGGAGCAGCTTTCCAGGCAGGGATATACTTCATCCCAGGACTGCTTGCCTCAGTCATGCTCTGGCACAGCAGGAATCCAGAGCCAGCCTTTTTTGGCTGAAACACCAGGACTGTGATGGAAATATAAAATGAAACATTTTCTGTTGCTTAATTTAACTACCAATTCAATCTAAATTTTATCCATGTTCCTTTCATGCTTCCTGTCTGCCCGTGCTGCCTCTTTCCAGCCTGCTCTGAGGGGGTCCTGTCTGCTGCAGCAGCCACATCTGGCTCATTCCTGCTGGCACAGAGCAGCCCAGGGCCATTCCCAGAGCAGTGCCAGGGTGTTGTCGTGCAAGGCACTGGTACAATGCCCTGCTCTGTGCTCACTGGCACAAGCAGAGATGCTGCACTGGCTTCCAAAAACACAGCACTGCACATCAGCCCTGTGGGCACTCCAGGATGGCCAGAGGAAAGCTCAGCCCCAAGTCATGGAGGGACAAGATCCAGCATTCCTTATTCTCTGGGGCCATTTGTAAAACTTTTGAGAAATGTGTTACATTTCCTGCAAGGATTTTTTAAGGCTGTTTTCTTTCCCAGGCCTAAAAAGTTAAGGATAACTGGGAGCAGCAACAGGTTCAGGAAAGGGAAGGGAAAACAGCAGCCTAGAAGCACTCAATCCCAGTTTGTTTCTCAGCATGTGAGGAGACAGTGAAAATAGAGCTTGTTTTGCCTACTGAAGCACACAAGCCCCCCTCCTCCAGCCTGGATTATCCAGTTATTTGATACAAATCCCCTTCAAGGTCTGACTGGAGAACTGAGGGCTGCCTTGGCTCAGGATGATGACACCTTCAAAGCCACTGGGGTGCAGGATGTTTGCTGAAATGTATTACCTTCCTTTAGCATTCAAACCATGCTGTTTCATGAAAAACACATAAGCCATGAAAACTTCTCCCTGTTTTACAGGAAACAGACTCTGCAAACTCCTCCTGATGTAGGATGAAACATTTACTGTCTAATATTGCCATTTTAATCATTAGTTAACAGCTGTGAATTCTCAGCTTAACCATTCCCTCCATTCAGGCCTAGCATGACATATTCTTTTAACTTACTGTGCTAAACCCCTGATTTTATACCCAGTCCAACTGAATATAAATGCATCTTAATCCCACTTCCCTTATTCTGCCAACAAAAGCTCCCTAATGTCTTGCAGCAGAGCAGCCTCATGTGCAGCGTGGCTCCCTGAAGACACAGCTGCCCACTCAGGGTGTGCAGGCAGCTCAGCTCCCCTCCCACTCCATCCCCTGAAACATTTTCCTGCCTCATTTTCCATCAGCCCTGCACAAAGCTTGACATGTTTTCAGCAGGCACAAGGCAGAGGCCTCATCTCCCTGTGTCTGACTCCCAGCAGGATGGCCCAGACTGACTTTAACAAAAGTGAAAAGTTAAACAGATTTTGTTCAGCAGCAGCTGTCTTTGCTTTCCCATCTGTTGTTTTGTTTTGTTTTTTTTTCCTGCAGTTATCCACATCCCATCAAGGGAGAATTAAAGAACCACAATAATAATGACAATGTGCATTATGGTAAAGGAGATGCAGGAAGGAAATGGGATTCCTAATTCACCTAGGAACACTCCTTACAGGTGAGAAGATCCCTCCTGCTAGTCCATGTTTGTTCAAGGCAGGCAGAGAGGTGTTACAGCTTCTGAAGCAGATAAATTGGCTGAGGTTACAGTGCAGAGGAGGGGAAGCCACAATCATAATCCCTAACTCTTGGTTTGCAAAGCACCTTTGTGCAGAGTAGCTGGGTAAGGAAATTTGATGCTGGACAAAGAAATCCTTATCCTGAACAGCAGGTGAAAGCCTCCCCCTGCACCAGCAGCAGTGCCTGGTACAGATCCTGCCAGTCAGCACGTGCTGACCTGAAGGCTTTGGGTCACCAGGTGCTCCTGTGCTTTCCCAGGAGGTTTGGAAGGGGGGTGCACACCCTGCTGAGCAGCCCCAGAGCTCCAGCCTGTGTGCCCTGCACTCACAGCAAGGCTGTGCCACTCAAAGGAGGAGCCAACAGCCACAGGCAGCAGAACAAGGACAGCTTCTTTGGGCTCGGGGCAGAGGAGATGCAAACTGCTTCTCTTCCAGCAAAAACACCAAAAGGCAAGGTGAGTTCCCTTTGGTGTGAGCTCACAGGATCTCCCCACCCTGTGGCTGTACCCTGGTGAGATCCAGGAGAGATCCAGGACAAACCCAGGCACTACAGCCAGTCCTGGTGACATGACAGGTCACAATGGAGCTAAGGGACAACTCACTGTGAAATGGGGAGAACAGCTTCTGCTTCCCTCACCCCCGAGCTGCACAAGCTCTGCAGAAATCACCTCCCTCCCTCTGTGCCAGCCCTGGAGCTCACTGGATCTCCCTGAGTGAATTCCACCTGCTAACCTGGCAGAACACTTCTGCAGCTGAAACAGGTTAAATGAACAGAGTCAGGCTGGACAGGAGCCAGAGCTCTAGGAAAGGGAAGAGGGAAGGGAGGAAGGCTTGTGTGTGCACACACCTGGGAGGGGGAAGGAAAAGCAGGGCCCCAGCTCAACACCACTGAGATGTCTTGAGGTCAGCTGAGCTGGGGGCATGGGCTCATCCTCACCCTGCTGCTGTCCCAGGGAACCCAAGGGAAACGCAGAGAAAGGGAAGCAGCAGGGACCACTGCAAGGATACCAAAATCTTCTCAACTAACAGAGACACACTGTGACCAGAGTTCCACTGCAATGCACTGCTCCTCACCTCAGGCAAGAAAAAAGATCAAGATGACACAATCAAGACTTTCAGTCTGTGGCACAGGGCACAGCTGAGAGCACTGGCAGGCCTGGCACACACACTTACCTGACACCTCCCACCTGCTTGACAGGCAGACAGCAAAAGCAGCACACAGCCATGCACTCCCAAGGCAGTCCTGTCCTTGCTCAGGTTGTTCTTATCTCCTACCAGCCAAAAAATACCACAGCACACCACGGAGAAAAATAAATGTCACTTTTTTTTTTTCATCTACCCAAAGGGATAGAGAATTCCACTCATGTAATGGTAATTGAACAAAAATAACTTTGTCCCCTTTGAAATCAAGCAATATTTTTGCATAAAAACAGGAAGGGCTCTGAGAGCTCTCCTATTTCCTATGGTGAGCTTTATTAATGCCTTCTCTATTCTTTACCCATCCAGAAGCACATGCCAAAAGCAGGGAGCCAATCCCAAGCTTAAGAGAAGAATCAAATGGGAAGGATGCCATGGATGCCATGAGGCCACAGCAGTTTCTGCAGAAGATACACCCCCTCCCACAGTACTGACCCTCAGCACAGTGACCTTCAAGAGCACAAACAGTGCCCTCAGCCTGATGAAAAGCACGAGATAACAGAAAACCACTGGAAATCTTTAAAGCTAAAAAACCTCACATCCCCTCCTGTGCACACAAAGAACAGAACTACAGAGAGAAGTCCCACCTTTGCTATTTTTTTCAAAGGCAAAGCAAATACATTTTGACAATATTTACAGTTCAGAGTACAACATCTTTTATCACAGCACAGTGGAACAAAAACCCACCCACATTTCATTAGATTAATTGCTGTATTGATTAGATCTTTTGTAATTACAACTGGAGCCTGATCACTTCAGGGCAGGGATTGGAGTCATGTCTCTTAAAAGACTGAAAAATGAGAAAATAATACAAGAAGTCCTACATAGGTAAATCAGAGTAGAAGAAAATGTACTGATACAAAAATACATAAAAACTCGCTCTAATCTAAACTCCCCTAAGAACTGTCACACTTTGCTTTATCAAAAAGCCACAGCTTTTCACAGCATCATCATCCATCCTTCCTATAAGGCTGAAAGGAGGATGAAAGCAAGCTGTGCTGGTGATCCCTAGGACCCCACCACAGACAGGGGAACAGCAGGGGGAAGGTACACACTCTAAAAAACACTTGAGCACTCCATCAGCTCTGGTAAGCATTTACTGCACCCTTGTTTCAAGGCATAACTGCAGCAGTAAGTGACAGACACTTATTTATGTATTTTAAACAAAAGTAGGACGTCTGAGAACAACCAGAACTATTGAAGGAGAAGTATTAAGGCAAGTAATTAATTTTAAAAGGATTACTGAGAATGTCTCCTGAAGCTACTGCAGCTATAATAAAATCAATGCTATGACTTCAGCTTCAATTTTCAGGATACTTATTTGTCTGTAACTAGAGTGGAGTCCTGCTCTTCCCCTGCCTCCCAAGGTTGCAGCTGACCAGTACATGCTACTGGAATTAGACCTACATCATTACTTATTTTTATCTCTGATCATCATCTCAGTGAACCTGTAATTACAGCCAATTCTTCCCTCACAGCTGTGCTGGAGTGCACAGGTGATGGTAATCTCCTCTATATCTGAGCAGGGGCTAAAGCCATGGAGCCACCAAGGCACCCAAGTCTGAGGGCAGAAACAAACAACAGGAGAAGCCAGCCAAAGAACTCTGCCTGTGCTTCCTTTGGCACACTGAGCCACAGCCAGAGGTCCAGGCTCCTCCATCTGGGAACAGAGCAGAGTCAGCCAGGAGACCTCACGTTATTGAGCTCCTTCCTGTGTTCCACCAGTTCCCAGAAATGCCACAAGCCATGATCGATGCACAAGCAAAACAGCTCACAGATCCCAATCCATATCTTATTAACTCAGTTCTTTACTCTCAGAAGCTAATGCAGTGACACATGGACTTCTGCTGACCCCATGCTGAGCCTACTTCCTCCAAAAGCCTTTTAACAATTCCAGTTTTACAGCAAAACCAAGTGAACAGACAGATTGCTTTTAAAAACAGATTGTGAGCTTGGAGCAGATGGAATAGAATAAAATCAAATGTGATTGTGAGGAATCCACAAACTTGATTCAGCCCTACCAATTGGTAACAGCTTGGAACAGACCAAATGGAGTTTCAGTTTTCCCTACTGCATCACACCATGAAAAGAAACATTTTAATACTTCTTTTAGGACTGTGCTTTTCCAGCACAGAGCATCCTGTCACCTTGAACATCCCCACAGCTTTCTGGCATGAGGACATGGAACAATAAATCATAAGGCTGCAAACACAGTAACTGGGATCTTGTAAGTGTGCAGCAGCAGGTTCCTGAGCGAGTGCTCCAGGAGCAGCACCACCCCTTGTGAGCAGCAGAACAAGGAGCTGTGGGCAGGGCCCAGCTCACCTCCTGCACAGGCGGTGCCAGAGGGTTCTTGAACTCGGAGAGGGACACGGGGAGGGAGAACTTGGCCAGCATGGAGGGCAGGTTGTGACCCCGGAACTGACAGGAGAAGGCATCTGCCAGGGGAGAGTACCTGCAGCAGAGAGGCAAAGGCACAGATCAGCTCTGTAGTGCTGCTCAGGGTAACTGTGATCCAGTTAAGCATTGCAGAAGTGCCAATTCCCAAAGGTAATATTCCCTGTGATCTAGAAAACCCCCAAGCACAGTTGATGGCATGTTGTGTCCTGCAGAAGCCAACCAGGAGCTCATGCACTTTCACCTCAGCCTCACATTCAGCTCCACCGTTTCATTCAAGGCTGGAGGGGATCCAGAGGAGAAAAATGAAAGTGATAAAAAGTTCAGACCTGTGCAGCCTCTGGTGAAAGGGACAGAGCTTGGGCAGGGCTGGGCAGGATACACACACAACCTCTGAATGTACCAACTGCAGCTGCAGATGTGGCTGTGCCCCCTCCCCATGCTGACAGGTCAAGAAATATGACTGAACAGAAGTGAAGGATAGACAAGTTAAATATCAGGAAAACTGGCTGTCTTAGCATTCCCATCTCCAGAGTTCTTCAGGAACAGCACTGCCATATTTGACACAGGCAGAGTTGTTGCTGAATGACCTCAAGGTCCCTTCCAGCACTATTTTTATACTTCCATCACCAAAGTTTTGATTTAAAACTATTTTCCTATAACTGAGTTCCAACACAGACTCTAAAAGCATCTCAAAATCCAACAGAGGAAGGGTTGTCAATCTTCAGCAGAGCAAAAATACCCTCCCTTGCCTCCACATCTTCCTTGCAGTGGCTCTGCCTGCTCTCCAAATGGCCATGGTGCCTTCTGTCTGTGACAAGGCACACAGTATGGAATGCCAGCACGTGAAACAACAGAATGGCAACTTCTGCTACTTTTGATTCATGTCAGAGAGCCCTTTAAACCACACCTTTAACTTAATCATAAAGTATTTTAGTTTGTAAATGTTCCCATAATGGATATTTAGTGAGCAGGACTACTAAAAATACTGACAGCAGCTCCACAGGGTAAATATCGCTTCCAGGGCCCTCACCAGCACAGAGGAATATTGATCTGCTCTGCTGCTCCTCCCTGCCCACGCTGGCTGTGCAAGTTCAGGCTCATGTGATGGTTTGTGTTTTGCACAGTCTCAACAAATTCATGAAGAAATATCCCACTCTGTATCCAGTCAGGGAAGGAAAGTGCATCTGCACTCCTCAGCACTGTGCTGCCACCAACACATTTTCCTTCTACTTACAGGCAGACACTGGCATTTGGAGAAAGCATGTAGACATTGTTTTCACAAAGAGGATAAATAATAATTGCTTTGCCCCAGTAAACAAGATGTGCTGCAAGCTGGAATACCTGTATTGAGAAAACAGGGAAAAATTAGGGGAGCAAAATCAATATACAAACTCTCAGCAAGCGTTGCATGCAACAACAAAAAAAGTCTCGTTTGAGTTGAAATGAAAGAAAAATGTTCCATCCTTTCAGCCAGCCTTCAGAATAAATTCATGGTTTAATATAACATGTGGCAGATCAAAAAGCATTTGACAAGGTTATGAATTTCCAGAGATTCGCTTCACATTTCTAAGCAACTTAGTATTTCCTGCCTCAAAGGAATTCCTTCAAACTGTATCAATACAAGTTTAGTTTCTTTTCATGCCCCCAAAAACTATTTTTCTTTATGCACAAAATGCATTGTGTTATACATGAAAAATAAAACAAAAGAATCAGCTTCTACTATGACAGAAACATAAAGGAAACCAACACTGCCTTTTTACTGCACGGAGGTATTTCAGTAATGAACTACATGAAGCATTTTAATGTGTTAAACAAGTCAGTGGTTGCTAATGGCTCTGGAAAAGCCACATAAATAGTGTCTACAAGACATAAAATCCAGCCTGTATCATTAGATGCATTTAACTGTGCTTTTTTGTGGAGAACAAAACTACAGAAGCAGTAGGGAATTTCCAGAGTTCATCCCATAGCCAAGTAACACCACAGACCACTCCAGGCAGACCTGGAGTTTTATTACAAAGCAGGACCTTTCCCTTGGAACAAGAGAAGGCACTGACCTATGACCAGGAGAACATGTGATGATGAGCTGTGCTTCCCCTGCCACACAGAGCACAGGTTGTGTCCCTGGGTCTGGATCAGCCCTTAGGAGCATGGAGCAGCCCTTCCCTCTCTGGGATCAGCTCATGTAATCATCCCAAATCATCACAGTCATCCACAGGGGTCTCTCAGTGGCCTCACAACTCATATGAGTGCCAGAGTCTCATCCCTCCACTGGCACAAACTTTCCTTTCCAAGGGCTCATCAGATCACCTCCAGCAATTCAGATTTGAGAGCTGGCTGTCACTACTGGAAGGGCATTTGGAAAGAGCTGCTGGCTTGGGGACACTGGCTCAAAATCTTTGCCCAAACCTAAAATAAATCTTCTTCCCATGACTGCCAAGTCTGTGCACCAATGGACTAAGGGAAATGGAGGGGAAGGTTTGTACAGGCATACACAAGTCTTTGGTAGGAAAGATCTTGGCAGCTCCAGGGCTATCTGGCCATGGCAGCTGTAAACCTGCACTTGCATTTTGAGTGCTTCATCTGCATGTACACATCAACGTGGCAGGACCAAGACAGGCCACTGTGGTGTCAGTCAGGAGTACAACCTGCTCTGGTTTCAACTACCAAACAGGAGGCACAGAGCAGACAGAGCCACTCTCCTCAGAGGGACACAGGGACAGTCCTGAGGCAACACACACAAGGAGAACAATGGGAAATTCCTATTAGATAAGGGGAAAGGTTTCACTCTGATGCTGGTCAGGTGCTGGACCAGAGAGGCTGTGGGAGGCAGCCCTGGAGGTGCTCACAAGTTTTTAATCAGCCTGCTTTAATGGACTTGTCCTGAGCAGTGGTGAGGACTAGAGACCCCCAGGATGGGGAGTAGAGACCCCCAAGATGGGGAGTAGAGAGCCCCAGGATGGGGACTAGAGATCTCTGGGATGGGGACCAGAGAACCTTGGGATGGGGACCAGAGACTCCCAGGATGGGGACCAGACACCTGTGGGATGGGGATTCTCATCCAAGAGAGAATGCAGGGCTGCAGGGCTGCCCAGCACTGTCCCTGCACCCCTGCCCTTTGTTTCTCCAGCCTTTCCCCAGGCTCCAGGGCTGGTACCTTCTCCCTGCTCTCTGCTCACACCCAGGGAGCTGCCGTGCTCCTGCCCCACACCAGCCCACAGGCACACAGGAGAAAACACCTCATGATTTAAAAAGCTCTCAGCAGCTGCTGACAGCTCCCCATACCTGCAGCAATGCCAAGTCAGCATCTTGAGCCAGTTGCTGCAGATTCTTCACAGCAGAGGTAGTTTTAATTACTCTCACCAGGGCAGGAGAGCAGTCCAACGGGAGCTCATTAAGCAATGACTTCTCATCATTTAAAAGTAATAAGGCATGGTAAGGCCTGCAGAAAAATAGAATACATTTGCACAGTAAACTGCAGCTTTTCCTGAAGGCTTTGTTATTCCCACACCACGATACCTGGGGTCAATGTAATGGTAAAAAAAGAATTTCTAATACCATCCTTTTGCTCTAACTGGGTTTAAAATCAGCTTATTTTTATGTTACAGCATAAGAGGCTCCCTGTGAAAAGGAGACAGAGGGTTATATAGTAACTGGATACCCCAGTGACAAGGAAAAAAGACTGCACTGCATTGGCACACAATTGAGAACAAGTCTGAAAATTGCTCAGCTGCATTACTGAAATACAGAATGGAGTAGAAGAAAGGAAGAAAGCAGAAGTTAATTACTTTTGCAGGTAAACAAACACAGGAAATAAGGTACCACAGGACCTGGGCTCTCTTTCTTTCAAAAGCAGAATTACTTGTGGACCAACACATTAAAATGAACACACAATTCCTGGCTGCAAACAGTGCAGGCCACTCTTGCAGCATCCCCTCAGTACAACCACCTAAAGTGAACACCAAGGCTGTGGCTTCCAACCACCATGAATCCAGCAGCACCACAGAGCCACAGCAGCAGTTCCAGGGAGTCCTGTCTGCTCCACAGCCCAGTCACACCATCCCCCTGCCTGGGCCACCTCAGACATCTGCAGCATCACCCCTGGAACAGGAGCAAGGACTGGCCACACTCTGAGGGGCAGAGCTTGCTCTTACCTGATGGATTTCAGACTCCTCTCGATTGCTTCTGGGGGTATGAAGTTGGTGGCAACATAGTGGATTTTGTGAGGAAGGCAGAAACTCACTTCCAGCCAGTTGTTGATGTGTAAACGAACCACCCCTGTCGTGCAGAGACTAAAACAGGAAGGCAATCAATCCATACAGCATTTACCCTGAATCACAAATGAAAACAGTGGTCCAGGGTCACCCCTGCACAGAAATCAGATTGAGGACAGGAAAAGACTGGATGCACCCTGTCTGTCCCCAGGCTAGCTGAGGACCAGCTGACTCCCAACTGCAAGGGCCCCCCACAGCTGGACACACAGAGCTCCATCCCCCAGAGCATTTTCAGGGAGATCTGAAAGACTTCACCACTGACCTTCTGCTCCCTCTGCCCTTAACATTGCAGCAGTGTCTCAAGTTAAAGAAGTTTATTCAAGATCTACTGCAAGGCAAAGGAAAATTCTCTAGGCCAAAGTTGCAGAGGGCAAAGATGAACTGGGCACACTGTTTTCAGTGCCAATTTCCATCTTCCCCTCCAAGCAAAAAGAAAAGAGGATGTCTGTACTGGGCAAGGGCTGTTCCAAGCAGCACACTTCCACAATAACAGCCTCCTTGTGTTCTGCTTAGGTTGTTTGTTTCCTTACTAACCTGTTCCTGCTTGTCACATGAAATCACAAACGTGCCTGTTACATGGTTTCTTCACTCTAGGAAACCACGGGGACTGAGCTAAGCCCTTCAGCTGACTCCAGACAACAGGACTGGAGTGGAAGCAATGGATGTCCCAGGAATAATAAAGACAATAAAGTCAGACCCTGGCACTCAGCCTGAAAGCAACAATAAGCCTCTTCTACTGAAAAAAAACCCAAAAAGCTGGAGATCACAGCCAGGATCATCATTCAGGTGCTTTTACAGAAGTCTGCAAATCTAGACAAGAGGTGGAATACACCTTAGGAGGGAATTATATTTACTTAAATTGGGGAATGTACCATAAGGAGCTAAGGCAGCACCACCCTGCAAACCCTCACAATATGCCCATTCCACAGGCAGGGAATGCTGGCCTGGGAACAGCTGTGCTGGAAGGAAGCAGCAAGGCCCACCACACCTTTTCATGAGTCAGGAACAAATAAACTTATCAATCTCAAGCTCTACACCCAAGAACTGAATTTGTCAATGCCCTTCAATTTTACACTTTCTTCCCCAAAGAACACTTTTTGGCTTAAAATCAAATTTCAAAGTTTGCACTCCGAAAATTCCAGCCTGAATTTTAAATTCAAAGTGTGTTGAGACTCACAGTTTGACTTTTGTGTCAATAACTGCCATAAATTTCCCCCTCTACACAAAACAGATTAAAAAACATGCCAGGAACAGGCCAGGAGCAAATACACATCTGGAAAAGTCTTTATGTGGTGATTTAACCATTTATAACCAGCATTCAGCTGCAGGTCACAAACTAACATGCTCTTATTCAAGCTCATCTGGCTGTGTAGAGGGTTTGGAGAGAGCAGAAATTTCAGCTTTAAACAAAAACATTGGGTAGCTTTGGCTGCTGGTGCAACTACTCACCAAACCACAACAGAGTGGTGTGAGAGCAAACAGCATCCCCTCCCACCTCACACATGATCAGACTCATTGGGGAACATCTCACTGCAGACAACACTTTTCAAAAGGTTTTGTTCTCAAATCTTGCATGGAACTCTGGAAAATGCTGATTTTTCAAGCTGCAAATGAAGCAGATACCGTGCGTTTTCCTCTTTTTAAAAGGCACTGAGGGTGAATCCAGTGTCTCTCTGGCCTCACCAGATCTGCTCAGAGGCTCCCAGCCCTGAAGGAACATGCAAAGCACAAACACCTCTGGTTTAGTTCATTAAATGCTGCAGCTCCAGTAACACTGCTTATCCCACCACAAACAACTGACAGATAAAGCTGGATTCCCTCAAAATACATCAGGGGAAAGGGCTGAAGCTGTGGGCATCCACACCATCTCCCAGGCCAAATCCTCACAAGGGGAAACATGGCAACAAAGGAATGGGACAAGGAGTTCAGAGACCACCTGAAAGCTCTTGGGGTTGTTAAAACAGGTTACCCAAGAGCAGCAGAGATACATGAAAGCATGAAACACTTGCAGGGATGTTTCCCCTGCAGAGTTTGACATTCAGACAAAGATCCAGTTGGTTCCTTTCATTGTTTTGTCCAAGTGCACTAAAGCAAAAGCTTTAATTAAATAATTACACTCTCCACAGCATAATTTTGTCTACAGTGCACTACACAACAAGAGCCTAGAATTAAAGACAAGAAAACCAGATTTTCAGTTCTGATCTGGATCTTAATTTTATTCTTCTGCATTTGCATTCAGCTGTACAATTTCCAACCTTCATTATAGCTTTATGAACACAATTTCTCCTTCACCTGCCCCTCCTTGGATGGAAAATAATTGTCTGTAATTTGACAAGGAACAAGCTACACCCTCCAGCAGCAACACTTACAACTGCCCTTGGCCAGACAGCAGAGTTAAATAATGTCCCCAGCAAAGACACAAACAGGCAATAGGATATTAAACTCTCCAAGACATTTTATTCTATAAAAACTTAGTTTCAACACTTTTTTTTAAATCTCTGGTTGGTAACACCTGATGAGCGATCTGAGGGATGCATGGCCAAGGATCAGGATGATCAGATAACAGAGCTTAAAACTGAGACAGGGAGAGGCAAACAGGAAAAAGCTGTTTCATGTCTCTCCATCATAAGGCCCATGAGACATCTCATGATACAAGAAGGAGCAAAGTTCAGAAGAAATAGAAAGAAACACAAAAAGTAGTTAAAACCATGGACCTCCTTATCAGAGGATGCTGTGGTTGTTCAATATTTACTCTGGCTCACAGGACTGTGGGCTAATTCTGGGAAGTGAGATCAGCTGAAAGCTGCTGAATGTACAGAAACCCCTCCAGAGCTGCAGGAAGCTGGGGAATATTTTAGGGACTATCATTGCTCTTTTGCTCTATTCTGCTGTGTCCTGAACTCTGAGCTACTGCTCCAAAATGAGAACATGAAAGTTTGCCAGCATCTCCCAGAACTGCAGCCTTTTCCATAACTATTGGCAAAACAAAGAAATCCCACTTCACATTTATAAAAGAGTTATGAATTTTTACATGTACACACCTCATATCACATCTATCCTGTTTATATCAGAAATTAACGTCATCTCTTTGACTGTGGTGGAGGTGAGTGTGTAGCTTTGGAGTCTGTTTTTCCTAGAGGTTGTGACTACTCAGAGCTTTTAAATGATTTCACATTTCCTTATAAAGGACAAAGGGCTGTCCTTTGATAAATAACTGCAGTTGGATTATATTTTACAGCACAGCTACAGAAATAACATTAAGTCTCATAGAATTATTCCCTGAGCTGAGATGGGCTAGATCTACCACACAGTTGAGTCCCACTGGGCTAAAATTTTATAAAGACTCTTTCTGTACTAAAAAGAAAATAGAAACAATCCAAACCTCCCCAAAAACCTCTCCATACTTTTCCTTTTATTCCAATGCAAAGCTAAGAGAAATTTGCTAGAACCAGACAGGCAGTTAGTAACTATCAAACTCACATATCATCTACAGTTGCAGATAAAACTATGTGAAAGCTCCTCAAAAGAGACACATATTGTAACACCACTAAGTTTTTCAGCACTGGAAGTCTTGAAAACTTTCTTGGGCCTAAAAGCCATTGCTTTCTGTTCCACACCAATGCTTCAGTTTGGGGATGAGATGAAGACTCTCAATTTTCTGAATTAATCAATAAGAAACATTCTAGTTCTCTCCATTAGAGACAAAATGTCCCAGGAAGTAGAAGCTGAAAGCCTCTGAGCTGTCAGTGTAATACCACTCCATTGCTAGTCAAGATGTCCTGGGTACTGATCCTGCCTTGTGGAACACAGGAATCTCATTCAAAACCAAGGAACACTCTGAAGGACAGAAATATTCCTCTACTTGTGGTTTTGCAGAAACCAACTTGCTCAGGGACATGTTGGGTCTTGCCTGAAATACCTCAGCACCATCTACAGGAAGGCAAGGGCTCGACAGCACCTCTGGAGCAACCCTGGAAATTGGGCTGGAATTGCAGAAATCAGCAGGCACTTGGAAATGCTGGTTGGAGCAAATCTCAAATGGAGAGCTGGGCTCCATCTGCAATTCAAAGTGCTCTCTCCACTCCACTGGCTGTTCTCCTACAGCCAAAGGCTATGCCAGAAGTCTCTGTAAATTTAGAACAGCACATTGTCACTGCATGCATCTGAAGGTTTACCCTTCCCAGCACTCCCTTCTCCTTTAAAAGCAACAGAGCAAATCTTTCCATCTTCCCTCTGAGGTCATTCACACTCCTCCACACTCTCTAGGTGGCCTAAATCCCTCTTGAAATGTGGTGTCCAAACTGGATAAAACAGTCATTACAGCATGAGTTTTACAGCTGTGAGCAGGATTGGTGCCTATCTTACAGACAAGACTTATTTTATGCATTCTTGTCTATCTGGTTTTTTTTCTAACCCCATGACACTTATGACTAACCCTCACTTCACAGAAGACCACACAGACTTCACTCCAGAGCTGCTGCCACACAGGAATAATTAATTCATCCTGGAGAAAATTGTATTTCTAGAACTCTTTTTCTACTTTACTAAAAAATAATTTTAAATCTATGCCTGCCTGGCAAGGTGCTGCAGCTCCTCTCAGCTGATGTGACTGCAGGTATAACAAGCATATTTCCTATGCTCTCATATGAAGTATTAATAGAAAAACCCTGCAGAACATCTCCTTATCACCCAACAGCACTGTCAGCTCCTTTTCAAGCACAACTTTCCAATCAAGCACACAGGCACTTCAGATTTTTACCAACACCAATAAGGTCTTACATTTGCTTTTGACAGTGTCATACAAAAGTGTCAAAATCCAACTTGCACCACTTCTTCCCCACTCACAATGAGGGAGAAACTGCCTTGTTTCACTGCTGGGGGCAGCACCAAAGTGTATTTCTCCATGGTCTGTCTACTCCTCCTTATCTCTGGGAAGGCTCACATCAGCACAGTCCATGAGCTCGGGCTCTGTGTTGCTACAGTCACAGCTAAATGCCACAAGATGTCACTGTGTCCCTAAAATATTTGGAAACACGATTAGGGTTTGCTCAGTCATAAATACATAGCCCTAGAGGAACAGAAAAATATAATTGGAATATTAGAATCACAGGCTGCATAAAAATTGCCTTACTTAAAAGTTTAGTACATAAAACTTTAGTACTTATGTTTTGTGCAAAGTGCGTGGAACCACATCCCACATTTCTTCAAACAAGATGAAATTCACAGCTCTGGAACACAAAGAGCAGCTTAGCAGGAGTTTTCTGATGCTCTTTGCAACCATTATATTATTTAGGCTCCCAGTGCTTTACCTTACAGGCTCTGATCCCCTCTGTACATGAGAAGCCACAACCCAGGGAGGATAAAGGGTTCCCTGAGGAACTCCAGCCTGATTCCCTGAATCCCTGACAAACACCCCAAACAAGGGGCACAGCATCTTCCCCCCCACACAGAGTTCTGTGTCCCTCTGTCCAGGCCCTTCCCCAAGCACAATTCTGGCTGCAGGAGCCTCTGGGTCCCTGGAGGCAGCACTGACAGGCACAGGCTCCTGCTAAAGTTCAACAACAGCCCCACACTGCTTTGAAACCTTTGCCAGAACTTCTAACCCAGTCAAGAAACAGCATGTTACACTTTCCATTCTGTTGGAAGTCTCAGCATCCCATCCAAATTTGCTGTCCAGACATGCACAAATGGGGCCAGGGCAGTACCTGACTTGCCATCAGTGCTCCTGCAGCACTTTCCCCTTAGCTGCAGGTTTAGAGCACTTCCCCAGTGCTGTGATGCCCTTGTTATAACACTTGTCAGTTCTACATTTCACTTGTCAATAGATGGCCCTGTGCTAAGGAAGAAAAAAAAAAATTCTTAAAGCTGTGACAGACCTCATCAGCTTTTAAGAACAAGACACCAAAGATAGACCAAGGTAATGATGAGGATAGCAGTTCTGCAAACATTTCAGCTGACTTCCAGGTTTCACATTGCCCTGCCTGGTTTAAAACCCAAATCCCTATGATTGACAGCATGAGGAAGTGGATAATATCCTTAGGAACAAAGCCAAGAGATTTCAATGAGAAACAGCATACTATGAGCTAAGACTAAAATCCAACTTACCTGTCATATGTCTCTTTGAGATCTCTGGCCAGTTTGCACTTGGGTAGGATGTGATGAAAAGGTGACTGGGGCCCTTCTGTGGCTATAGAAAGATTCAAAACAAGAAAGTAAATAACTGACTTCAAATCAAAGAGTTTCCTCTTCCCTCACTGGTTATCAACATGTATCTTAGGGACAGAATTTATATCATTTTAATCTACAATTATCTTTCAAATATTTCACAATAACTCAAGTTACACATTAAGATGATAATAGTGAATTATTGCCAACTTCTGCTAAACCTCAACTCAGTTAAGCACATGTAACCAAATTTGACAAATGATGACCTTAAATGCTTTGTTTTTCTAAATGCTAGCTTTAATTTTTAATGCTTGCAGCAAGATAATGCATCACTGTCAGAGTTCACCTTAAGTAGTACATATTGTTATGAGCATTACAGATACAGAGCATTTTCCAAGTACAGTCTATAAAAATGCCCTGTAACTGCTTGCTAGCCAGGTAACAGCACATAAGAGTGAAGCTTCCACATAAGGAGTCTGGTGACTCAGCAGACAGCATTAAAGCATGCAAAACTTGCTCTAGGTTGGGTGAAGCAGGCCATGCAGGAGCTCTTCCATGTCAGCCTGACAGGGACAGGCAAACATGATGGCTCAGTGCATAGTCTCCAGGGATTGTGCTGAACTTAACTAGAAAGCAAAGAAACTACTTCACCTCTAAAACTCACATCTCTGCACAGGGATTGTGAACTTGGCTGAGGCAAAATGCAGGGAAAAGCTGTCAGAACACTACAGAGCACCAAAACTTGTTCACAGTGATCCCAGGCACAGGAGAAGCAAGAGGACACAACCAGCACCTCTCTGGAAGAGAGTTCCAGCTGAGAGCCCCTGCTGCTGAAAGCACTCACTCTCTGACATGGCAGACACCTCGTCCTGGATGGCCAGGATGAGCTTGGCCTCGCGGGTGAGGTACTGGCAGCGGCGCTCCTCGTGCTGCAGGACGATGGCGATCCTGCGCGACAGGTTGTGCAGGCAGCTGATCACGGACGGGTCCGCGTTGGCCTGCGGGGAACACCAGCAGCCACTGAGCCACGGGCACGTGCAACTACAGGCAGGATGGGGAACAGGCAAATGGCTTCCCATTGAGACCAAACATCAGCCTCTTGACTGCATAAAGAACAGAATTTTCTCTACCCACAACCAAGCAGAAGCTCAGAGGTGTCCAAACGTAATTTGGATTTCTAAGCTCGTCTAAGTGCATGAAGGAACTCCACACCTGGAGAGGGATAGCCCTATCTGGTTTGGTTTTCCAGTTGTTAATGGGCCTTCCACCAGCAAAGACCTCAACTTCACACTGTGAGACAAGAAAGTGTCAAGCTTTTTGAAAAGGCAGAATATCCCAATGTTCAGGTTAAACTCACTGGCAGCACAAGGGCTGCAGTGCCTTTAACATGTCCCACTAGCTCCATGCTGCCACACTGCTGTTTGTCCCACATCCTGACATGGCAGTAACTAGGTAACAATTACCAGCTCATGACCAATATTTTCATCCCAAATCTGAATTAATTGGCTCCCAAAAAATTCACAAATATAGCTTATTACTAACACTGCATTTATGAAACTCCCAGAAAGAAAGTGCTGGAAAAATCTATCACATCAGTACAGCTGCCAAGGGGGGTGAGGGGGAATTCACTAGCTCCAGCATGAGTCAGCAGCTGCTTCATGTTTGTTAAGAAATTTAAAGGAATTTAAAGCTCTGGCAAGTGACCACTTGGCACAGAAACCAGCAAACTGTGACTCATCAGTTTTTTGACTCCGCTGTTCTTGCTGAGTCACGCCACGTTGGTAGCCCTGAAGCTCAAACACAGCAGGATCAGTGCTGATTATCACACTTGGGCCTTTGCCTGCTCTGTCTGCCCACTGCAGATGGACACTCATCTTTATCTCTGAGGGCCTCCACCCAGCTCCTGCACTGCACTGCTCCATCCCAGGAAAAAATTTCCACTTGCTTCTTGCCCAACACGTTCCAGAAACCTGACTGCTCCCTGTGAACTAAGAGCGTCTCATTTGGCAAATGGATTTTGTGCTGCATCACACATACAATTACATCAGTATCATCACATGGCTGAAGGGCAAAGAAAGCAAGTTTTCCTAGAAGCACTAGAAATTAGATTCCAGAAAAATGTGGGCTAGTCTTCACTGTGAATGAAAGAGCATTGGTTTCAACACTTCTGCTGCCACATGGCTCAGTGTGCATCAATGTGTGTGTTTGCAGGTGGATCTACACACACATCCCTGCAAGCAAAGCACAGGGCTTTAACAATTCACCAAAACAACATCTCTTAACATGTGAAATCTAAAATCAACTCGTCCATTGCAAAGTCCCTGACCCAGGAGTGTCCTAAAGCACAGGAACATAGGATTCCCAGCAGAGCTCTGTAAACAATTTCTTGCTTGATTCAGGTACTTGTCCTGTGTGAAACCTTGCTCCTCATCTGAGGACAAGCCATGCAGGCTGGGGCCCATGTCCATGTCACCACTGCAAAGCCAGTGGTAAGAAAAGTACTAGTGCTAAAAGAAAAAAAAAAATTCCTTTCACAAGCAGGGAGCTGGAGGTTTTAAAATCATGACATTACATCCAGTCGGTCACAAATCAACCATTTCCACAAAGATGACTATTCCAGCTCCCTCTTTTATTTTTAAACAACCTGTGGACTGGGAAAAGAAAGCCAGAGCTCAGAAATCAAGTAATGCTTGAACATAATGAAATTTCTAGGGCTTTATACACCTAATTAGCCAAGCCAGGATCCCTTAACACCAGCATCTAGTTAATAGAGGAAGCCTGGAAAAAATTCCAGGCAGAAACTATGTATTTGTTCCAGGTTTTTGCTGAGCATTAAAACCCCTTTATTCTTCACTTGTACCTTCTTCTCATTTAGCTGCTCAGCTGCTGCTCCCTGGCACTCTCCCTTTACAGTGACCTCACTGCTGAGAGGAGGCAGCTTTCTAACACTGGCCATTAATCATAAAACAAGCCTGGAGTGTGAGCTACTGCATTGTCTCATGCATCCAAGGCACATCCCACTGTCAGATGGAATGGAGACAGTCCTTACCCTTAGTGCAAACACCACGTTGAACAGAATCATGGTGGGCATCTCTCTCTTTGGTGAGGGGTCAGTTTTGGATACCTGAAAAATATTTTTTAGAAAATCCCATCAGCTAGTGTCAGCTGGAGACAGTAACAGAAGGAAAGTAATTTAAAATAATGTAAAAAAAAGAGTTAAATAACAATCTGAGAAAAGAGAGCAGACAAATCAATATATAACATCAAATATGACTGGCAATATATAGAACTATGCTTTTGTTTTTAACTGGAGTGTCACAGTTACTCTACAACACTGCCTTTGCTGAGCAGCTGTGAAAACTTAAACCAAAGCCTTTTTAGACTTAAACCAAAGCATGGACATGAGTGTCAGTTAAGACAGCACTCTTACTTAGTGCCTCTGTTATTACATTTAGCATCATTAGGGACCTTAGGTTTAAATTCTTTAGCACAACTGTCAGATATACTGTCAACAGAATTCCACAGATCTCAGGCCACACCTATTCCTTCCTTTCATAAAATCCCCATTCAGATTTCATCTTGTTACAAGCTGCTGCCTATATCAGACAAAATACGCTCTAGAACAGCAGTACTAAAATAAAAGGTTTGATTTTTCCCTTCCTGCAGGATTTCAAACACATTATCCAGCCCCTCTATGCTCTTTGTAGCAGAGAGCTCCATTCCTAAGGCAGATTCAAACTTTCCAGTGAGAAGAAACAGCTGGAGCTGAGACAAGCAAGTGGAGTTTGCACACCAGACCAACTCCAAAGGCAGCACGTGTCACCACAAGATGGAGCACAAAATGCAGAGGACATTCCCAGCTCCCCTGCAGCTCCCTGCTCAACACCCACCCAATCCCGAGTGCAAACAGCTGGAACCTGCCAGGCCAAACAAGAGTTGGTCTCTACCCAAAGTATGTGCACACCTGAGCCAGGGCAAACACAGAGCAGCATCTGCCCTTCCCCACAGGTTCCAAGCACCAGCAGTGAACTGCTCAGGACTGAATTCCAAAATCTGACTGCTTTCAGTCAGGAGTCTCAACATTAACAAAACTAAAAGGTGATACATATTTCGGGGTTTTTTTTGTCCTAAAGTGAAAATTATATTCTGTCAGAAAGGCAGTGATGGGAGAGTGGTAAAGGCAGTTTACTGTGTTTATCTGTCCTGGAGTTACAGGTTCCAGGACATTGTGTGAATTTCCAAGTGTAAGGACTGATCCTGTTCCTTCCTTAAAATCAGAGAAACTACCACCACTAACATCAGTTGGGATGCAGGCTAGATTTTGTATCAACTCATGTCCAGAAAAAAAAGAAGACTGAGCTGGAAAAGAAAATGCTGAAGGAATTTGAAGAATTCAGAACATTGCTACATAAAAAGCAATCTGGCACACAGGATTAAATGTTTGTGCTGCTGCAACTCCTGAATCTCACTGGAGTAAGAATTTGCTGAGCTGTCCTGTGGATTAATTTACTGCAGTATGAACTCTGAGGAAACTCAAAGCAGAGGCTGCTGGGTTACTCCAGACACTGCCTGAGCTCCATGGAAAAGCAGCTCCATCTGGCTTCCTCCTAACTGCAGGAGGGTCCCAGATTTAGACTGACACAAACCAGCAGAGATGGCTGCCACATCTAGAAGATTCTGGACTCTAGAAAGTTCTGGGGTGCCTCCTAGGTTGATAAGACACACCCAAAAAGAAGTTCGTGCAGAAGTAACAAAAAAGTGTTTACAGCTCCTTATAAATTTATTTATTTGCCCAGATGCAATTTTATTTAGACAAACTGAAATGAAGTAACATTTCATGCAATTAGGATTAAACTGATTGGAAAAAATGTACAATAATAAATGGTGAAAAAAAAATGCAAATACAAATTTTCAACCTCGTTTAGAGCACATTTAGGAAGTTGAACCTTTCAGATAAGATTAATAAAAGATGGAAAAATGATCTGAAGGAGAACAGGCCACTGCTGTCAGAGCCTTGAGGGCACCAAAAGGTCTTAATGGCCCTGGCCAGGACCTGTTCCCACACAACTTCCCCCCAGAGTCCATGACCTGGGAACCCCATGTAAGCTGAGCCCAGGGCCTGGAGCCATGCCTGTGTCCAGGATGGACCATGGATCTGTGCCTGTCTCCTGACAGACCCCTGGTTGAGTACATCCCACCCTTGTCCTGTCCCCTTCTGCTCCTGGCTGGGGTCCCAATACAGAGCCTGGGCCTGGTTCACCACTTGCCTTGTCTGGGGCTGCTGATGGATTTGCACGGCTTGGGCACACCTGAATCCTGTCTTCCAAGACAGTTTAACCTTTTCAGGACTCAGTCTTGGTGATCCTCCATGACATTTCCTGCAGACTCACAACTGAGTTCCCAAAGTAGCATCTTTTCATGCTTTAGGCCAGCTCCTTGCTGGGATTAAGGCAGTCTGGTCCTCTAAATATCATGCAGCAGTTACCAACAAGCTGTTTCCACCTCTAATTATAGCTAGAAAGCAGGACAGAATTGGCAAGCAGACTTCTTTTTCCCCTGAAAAAAGGAATGACTTAGCAAATTTGATGAAAAATGAGACCAAAGCAGTTCAGTGACAGGGATCAGTGTTGGATTCAGAAATTACTAAAACCTTTAGTTCATTCCTACAGTTGAGCAGGAAGAAGGAACAGGACAGGGAATATTAGGAACACAGAAGCAGGTGAATTCTTTCCTGGATTTAAACAGGGCCTTTTACCTAGCCCAGACAGCAAACTGCTCTCATTCTAAGCACCTAAAACATAGGCCATGGAGGAAGGTCTCAATGCAAACAGCAGCCTGACTTGGTCCACAAGAAAATTCTAGATCTCTTTCAACATCCTACATATTCCATCTAAGTCTTGTGGATCATCTTCAGCCTCAGGAAAAGTTAAAAGTCAAACAAGGCTGACGCAGCTTTTAGCATTTGTGAAGGTTTTTGGTGGTGTTTTTTTAACTGCCACACTAATTAGAGGTGCTAAAAACTAACTTGCAGTAACTAAAATAGTAAGAAACAGCTTTTTGAGTTGGAATGCCCAGTTTTACTTCTCTTTACTCACACTGCTTCCCTACAGCAACCAGAAGAGTTTCTGTGATCACTGACAGCTCCCTCAGTTTGCCACTCACTCCACTGACCCAGAAGAAAGTAAAAGACAGCTTGGAGCATCAGGAAGTAAAACCAGGATCAGAAGCCAACATGCCCATTCTGAGTTGCAGGTTTCCTCAGTAAAGCCAGGCAGTTTGTGAAGAAGGCAGGTCCCCAGAGGGGATCTCATACCTACCTGCCCGAGGGCATGCTGGAGCAAGGTGGGATGGCCAACAAAGCGAACATTATCGATCTTCAATTCAAACTTTTTGCCACACATATCTGACTTGGTAGCCAAAATTGTTGCCAGGATGACATCTGAAAACCTTGAAGAGCAGAAACAGAAGTTATTACAGTTTTCAAAAAGCACACCCCCAAAATATTCCTCCAAATACAGATATATTTAACTCCGAAGTTTTCAAGGCGTTGTAAATTGTGACTAGATTGCTGTACCTGGAGTACCACCAATTATGTAAAATTAAGGACCCCTAAATTACATCCCTCAGATCATCATAATTATAAAACAGGAAGCGTTCACAACAAAGACTGCAGGGTCATGCTCATTTAATTACATGCTCAGCAAAATACATTGAAAAGATTAGATGCAGTTTGCTTAAATATAAAAGAGCTGGAGTTAGCCATTGCCTGGATTTAGCTGCAGGTTAATGAACTTACTAAGCAACTACATATTGACACAGCCTGTCACTCAAGCACAACACAGATCTTTAAGCCACCCAGTATGGCAGAGGGGAAGGCAAGAAAGAGCTGATTCAATTAAAAGAAACACAGCCAATGCTTGTCCTTCCTTTCCCAAAGCTCATCAGTGACATTCCAAGTTCCTCATTTAACAGATCTCAACCTGTGCTCAGCAGACCATTGGCACCTTCCAAGAGCTGCCTGGCCTCACCTGGGCTTTCTCATTTGATAAACCACATCCATGACAGACCAGGCCCTTCCCAATGCCCAGCCATGGGGTTACTGAATTGCTCTGGATTGGTGAGGGCAAGGCAGCAGCTCTGAGACAGGAGGGCAAGTATCCACAAGGGGTCTGCCCCATGAATCATGGCCACTGCCACAAAACCAGCTAAAAATCCCGTGTGACAAGGGAGAAATTCCACAACTGCTCTCTCCAATGGCCTTGCAGCATTGGTCTGGTCTCTACCCACACTTGTTTTCCTCAAGATGTCCCCTGGGACAGCGAAGCCCAAACCCACAGAGAAGAGGACCTCAGCTGCTAGAGTTAACTTGTTGCTCTAAAATAGGAGCAGTGCAAGGTTTATTATTAACAAGTTCTCTCCTCATCCATTTTACAGAAGCTCCTACTTGACCATATGAATTTCAGACCACTTTCTGATGAGAGCTGGTTTTTAAGAATGAAAATGTTTATTTCGTTTTGTGTATTTACACCCAGGATGTGTGTCCCTGCCAGACCATCCCCCTAGAGCAGGCAGGTATCCCAGATAACCCAGTATCACTCAGAGAGGAGGGCAGGCATGGGTGTGTGCTGTGCTCACCTTATCTCTTGGCCACAAGTGAGCCCTCCATGCCCAGAGAAGCAATTAATGTACCTTAGTCCTGCTTCCCTCTGAGTCATTGAGTACTACAGAAATTAAGAAAAATGCACTCAAGGACACAGGGGGAATTCCTTTTATTTACAAATACTGGAGATGAAGGATCACACAGGTCCAAACTGCCAAAGCCCCTGGTGCTCGTACAAACAGGTCACTCTGACCACAGGACACTGCTTATGTTTGGTTTATGGAAGGAGCAGCAGTGTACAAACTTCCAAATCCCTGGCTGCTCTGCTCCCAACTCCAAGCTAAGGGCAAGCAGGGACTGGCCAGAGACTTCTGGGGCCACTGAGCCCATGCTCCTCAGCCACTGGGCTGCACAACTTGGGAAGTCTGGGAGGAAAGGGCAAAGCGCTGGAACAGGACCTGGACTGACAGTCCCTGGAGATCACATTCAAAATAGAAAAAAAAAATCACTATGACAGCAGTGAGCTTCTCCTCCTCTTTTTGCCCTGTTCAGCAGCTTGTTAATAGGCTCATCATGGAGCCAGGGAGATGGGAACAGCAGTGGATCCAAAAGGAGCATATGTTTTGGGGGGTGAAGGGAGAAGGAGGGCAAACTAGAAAATGTCGGCTTCCTGGTAAGAATTAGTTACCCTTCCCTCCTCCAGCCTTGGCAAAGGATACCTGGGAGCTGATAAACTGATCATTCTGATAACTTCCACAAGGAATTACACCAGCAGATCCTTTAACAGATAAATGTGGTGCTAAAGGTAGGAATTCAGCAGTTTCCCAGGGGAGCTCTTGACACCAACAGCCCTGTCTGCCCTACCTTCCATGTGGCTCTTTGGGGAGGAAGAGATTAAAAGGCTGATTTTGGAAAGTCCTCAGGATATTCTCACTAGCAGGGTCTGCTCTGAGTGGGAGAGTACTGAATTGCAGCCAGAGGACATGCTCAGGGACAGAATCCTGACACAGGTGCACCTTCTATCACCACAGGCTCTCCCAAGAGTCACCTGGACTCCAGCCCCATTCTCCTCCTCTGACAGCCTGGATTTACAGTTTTGTTGTCTGGGTTTTTTTAACCCCCAGGGCTCTACACAATTTTGACATTTCTTAGGCCTCAGGACAATAGGGAAACAGCAGATGCGTTATTCCCATTACTTCAATTAGTCACCTCATCTTAGAAAATAACACTTTAAGTATTTCAGCACACATTTTCCCATCTTTGGGGTATGTTAAGATGACCTAAAAACACTGGCTTCTCAGAGCCCAAGAGTTTGTTAGAAGCAGATTAGGTTTTGCAGTTGGGCAGTAACCCTTCTCCTTTTATGAGATTAGTATGAGCATTGTGAATTCCAGGGGGAAGCAAACCTCTTCTGTACTAAGGAATTCAGCAGGCAGAAGGAATATACAATAAACAAAAGCTTTGATTTGTCCAAAATATTCTACCACTCCTCTCCAGAGCACAACATAGCAACAGCACATTGAAAAGAAGGGGGGAAGATTCAAACATGAATTAATTTTTCCCCCAAGAATGGATTGGAACTTTTTATATGCCACAGGAATTCAAAGCAAGGCTTTTATTAAGAATTTTTCTTTGAAGTCGTTCAGAACAGGATCTGAGTATGTAGGTGAGGTTTATGTTAAGCAGGGACTAGGGATGCATTATTTTTTTTCCTTCTGGGGCCCTGAGTTAAGCACTTTTCCCTCTATGTGTGTAATCATCCCATTCAGCTGAGTGGGGCACCAAGAACAAGCAACCAGCACAGCTGTTCAAACCTGGGTCTTCTAAAGAGCTCTCCATCATTACCCTGGGATTAAATAGATTACTCACTGATCTGTACTTTCAAGCCATTTCTCCTCAGCAAACAATTTGATTTAGGGCTCCTTGTTGGAATAACTACAATGCCAAGGCTATACTTGCGGCATTCCCAGAGCCTCCCAGCTTTTCCCAATTCACAGAAGGGACAGTGCCACACCCATTCTGGATTCTCTACAGGAAGCACAGAAATGTTAGTAGGACCTTGGTAATTATCCTGGCACAAACCTTTAGCAATACATTTCCTACAGACACTGTGATTTAGCATATGATTTTCTCATCATTCAGTGTAAAACAGAAACCAGAAACAAAAGCACAATTAAAAGGATGGTGAGAAAAGAAAGCCATTCTAGACAAAGGTGATTGTTTAGAATGTTTGGTCTTACCCTGAAACCAATTGCTCATCAGTTAGAGGACATTGGTCTCTGAAATGGGAACATGGCCATAAACACAAAACAAAACACAACAAAAGAAAATAAACGAGGCAAGTACACAAAATACAAAAGAGAAAAAAAAAAAGAGATAATATTAAAAACCAGGATGAACTATTAAGGGTTAAACTCCTGTAAAGGAAATATAACTGTTGAGGAGAGTCTGAAGTTAATGGAAGGTGAATTCCAGGGATATACTGCAGGCTGTTTGACAACATGGAGAAAACAGGCTAAGGTAATTTAGTCCTTGCACTAGCAGTGGCTGCTGCCATGTGTTTTCCCACAGTACACAGTATTTATGGAGCTGATTTCCATGGCACTTTTTAATTCATGCTTACCTTAAGAGAAACAGAAGAGGTTGCAGCCTGATTTAGAGCACATTCTAAACCTGTTTCTTTCCTAGACTACTGCTATCATTTCCACCAAAGAACCTCCCATGCAGCCCCAAACAACTCACAGCTCTTCCCAGTTGGTTCTAGTGCTTCCATACCCACAAGACTTAGGAAAAGAGGATGCCAAGTGTTCGTTGTTGCAGGATTCTGTGAAGGGCCTGGCACACACAGCCACCACTGCTCCTGCAGGGATCCTCACAAGCAGACACAAGGCTGGCCAGACTCACAGCACACTGAAATCCTTCTCTGCCCCTCTCTGTGCCCCAGGCAATAAGCACAACTTGGGAAACAGAGCCTGAAAAAGCTTTCAAGGCAAAGAATCCTAAATCCTTCTTTAGAACAGGTGTACAGAGCAGGACTGAGTTAGCACCTGTACTTTTACATCAGATACACCTGTTTCCATTTTAACATCCAACTGCCACTTTTTTCCCCAATTAAGACTAAAAAAGGACTTGTTTCCTGAAACAACTTCATAAATGTACTGCAAAATGAATCTGATAAAAGCTTTATACTAACCCACATGAGAAAGGGGAGGCAAACTGAAAACCTCCAACAATTACCTAATACAAAACACAGCAGACTTCTGCCAGTGACAATGAAAAGAGAACCTAGAGAGCCTAAATGACAAACTACACAATGGGGTGACATTACAGGAAGGGTGTTTCAAGGAATGGGTGGATGAATGGAAAAGCACAGGCTTACAGAAAGGAAGCCTTTCAGAACAAATACAAGGAAGAACACTGGAGTCCAGTGAAAGAGGGACAGCGGAAACAAATGTTAACACAGGAGAACTACTGTTTGTTAGAAAGGGACATTCAAACCTTTGTTTGTCAGTAACTTAGGGGTTTTATAACAGAAGTGTTTGCTAAATTTGCTAAAACTCCCTCAGTTAGGCAGCTCTGCTACTAAAAATGCAGTCTGCTGTAACATATGTTACTATATGTGCCTCCTCATTAGAATATTTGCTTGCTGGCTATACCACCTTCAGAAAAACTACAAAAAAACTATTTCAAACCAATTTAACATAGCATTATTTTATGGCTTCAAAGGAGTAATTGCCTCATATTTTTTCAGAGGAAAGAAAGAAGACTGGCAGGCATCTCCATAAACATTGGGAGGGGGTGTATTCCTGGTAAAACACTCAGAAACTGAAGGATGTTTTAGAAAAGTGCAAATGATGAAAGGCTGAGTAGAAGCCAACAAAGAGAGACACTTGACAAGCAATTTGTTTTGACAGTGACAGTCTTCTGAATACCTTTTTGTTGCATGGTCACCATCAACACACCTCAAACACTTTTGCTGCTCAACTTGCTTTCAGCAGGAAATAAAATATGTATTCTGAAGACCCAAACGAAGCTCCATGGAGCAGAAATTTATACAAGCAAACACACCCCGGGAACCTGGAGGAAGGATTATCATGAATAGGCTGCCATTGTCTATTAAAAAACCAAAAAGCATAACAATGACCAGGAAATTGAGCCTGGAGGCTAAAAGAAATCCAATTATCTATACAAATATGCTACATGGAAATGGAGTTAATGCATCTAAACTGATCTGATTTTGTCCTCCCCTCAGAGCATTAAGAAATACATGTACCTCAACTACTCTAGGAAAGGTCAGTTCCAAAGTAATCGATCTGGGTTCCAATAGCTATGGGGAAAAAGCAACAGTAAATCTTACCTAGGACACAAATGGTGCTAGATTATAAATTATTAATAAATTAAAGACAGCCATCCAGTATAAAAAAGGATGACTCCAACCCTCTTAGGAACTATCACAGCTACAAGAGAAATCTGAAAATAACCTTTGTACTGAGCATGCAGTGGGAAAACCCCAACCCTCCAACATTATCAAACTTGCCATACACCACCAACTCAACCTAGCAGTGTGCCCACTCCACAGCCTCACTCTGTGCCACCAAAAACACCCATGGGTGACCCTGACATGCAGGGATTGAAAGGAACCTTTTTCCAACTCTTCCTTGATGAAGTCTTCCAAAAATAATACAAAACCACTTCATAAATTACTTTTATTGTGGACAATTTCAGACAGAAAATCATCACCACCAGAAAACAGACTGGACTTCATGCTGATGAATTCTCTCCATGGACTGAGTGCACTGAGTGCCCAGGAAGGGAACTGCTGCACTGCAGAAGAAGGATCTTACAGGGAGGGAGCTGCCACTGAAGGAATGGCTCTCACAAAAACAGTTGCTCCATTCCTGGTCTCTACAGCCCGATCTTCAATGGAAACACACAAACTGAAGCAAAAATTCATAATGTTGGTGAGGAAAAAAATCAATTATGATATTGGTTTCATGGCATATGAAACTTAAACTCCTTTCCTTTCCCAGCTTACAAAGCAGGTGCATCTCCCTCCCTCCAGGGGATCTGCACTTTTCTGCCTCCACTCTCCCCTTGGAATCTCTTCTATTCCAAGGCACCAACCTCTGTTACTCCTAAAATTGCCTGATACAAATCAAAGCTGGAGCAATCCATTGCACAGTTTTGAAGATGCCTTTTTGTCTTCTGCTGGAAGAAGCATCTGTGTACTTAAAACTTGCATATTTTTTCCACCTCATCAGTCAGTGAAAAATATGAACTTTGCCAACAAAGCTCCTCTTGTCTAATTTAAATTAACAGCACTCAGTATATAAAGAGCACCAGCACATTCTCCTACTAGCAGGTACCACTGAAGAGGACACATTTAACTGCTACATCAGTTGTGTGGGATGCAGGGGACTTAGGAGTGATGATTACACTGCTGCTGGGAAAAAGCTTTCTGTAATCAAACTGGAAACAAACACAATTTTGAGAGGGACTTTGAATTCCAGAATGCAGATGCCCAGCCATAGAAGCAGAACCAGCAGTGTGCTAGACTCCAATATCCAGCTTCTAGAAGAAATAAACTTTCAGAGCAACAGAAATGCTGCTGCTCTTCTCTTTCCCTTTTCATATGCATGGGAGATACAGACAGATCTGAAAAAAATCTACTATTAGTAACAAATACCTGACCAGGAGATTAAGCATGAACTTTCATGCCCAGTGTTCTGGACATCACTACAATGAAACAATCTAAATATTTGTTTAGTGTAACTTATATGCCAGCACATTCAATTTAAAAATCTGTTTCAGGAAAACACCAGCAGTTTTCTCACCTGACCATCATTTGAAATGATAAAAGCTTTTCCTACATCACTGCAGTAACCACATATTGTCTCACACTCATTCAGCAACACAGGCAACACACAATGAACACAGACACACATTAAGTGCTTTGTCCAACCTTCCTAAACAGCAGAGGCAACAAGAATCAGTGTCAGACAGAAGCTGGTATCATTCCAACACCCTCTTAATCTACCTAGGGAAATTCTAGAGCCAGGGGTTTGAACAGCCACCAAAAAAACCGCTGGGATATCCAGCAAACGTGAGCACTGAGCTCTCCTGCCATCCACAGCCCAGCCTGAAAAGCCAGTCACCAGCTCCCAAACATACAAATGGTTTGCTCCCCCTGCAGCTGTGCCCTGTCCACACTGCACTCACTGGACACACAAACAAAGGTTGTGCTTGAGGGTTTCAAAGGCATCAGAAGAGGCAGCAGATACAAATTACCTCAAGCAAAATGTGTTTTTGTAAGATCCCAGTCCTGGAAAACGAAATTAACTGAAGATGTTTACAGTCATGTGGGTGATTTTAATTTCAGTTAAACCATTCTCTGCCATAAAGTTAACAACAATCTTACATTTACAAAGTGATGATTACTTCCTCAGTACTCTCATAAAAGAGAAGAGCAGCAGCTACCTCTTTTTTATTAATACTGGAGATTAAAATACTTATCAGAAAAAAGATCTGCAAGTGAACTATGGGCCAACAGACAAAAAAACTTTTTCTCTCCCAGATTTCTCTCCTATCTAGTAGTGATAAATTTAGAACTATGCAGCAGATTTCAAATGTTCAACAAAACTAATTAGAGGGTTCATCCATACATACACACATGCTGAACACCACACTGCCTGTTTTCAGTGCATTTGTTACCCTCTGATTTCCTGTACTTAAAAAACTCTCTTGAAGTCTCAGTTTCCTTTTGAGCCACTGTGTCACTCCACTGACACAACAGCAGCTCTGTCTGGAGAAACAAAATTAGTTATTCATTAGTGCACAGCAATTCCAATGGACCATTATATGAGCTAGGGAAGAAGTTGAGGCAACTGAAAAATATATCCAGTTAGGAGTAGGCAGGTAAAGAAAAGTGGGATTTTGCCAGAGGATTAATACTCCTAGTTTTGAAAGGGCAATATTGCCTTTCTAATGAGCACAGAATAGCTGACCTTGCCCAGGAAACAACAGATTCAGCAGCATTCCCTGGTGAGACAGTCCTCTTTACTAAGCACTAAGTTGCTCATAACTTGATATTAAAGGATTTTTTGCCAGATTGTCTTCTATAGAATCCAAGAGAATGTGCCTAGGAACTAGGAGGCAAGAGAGCAGGAGGCTGTCTCTCCTCCACTTCAACCTCTTAGGCAGAAGAAATGTTTTCCCTCCTACCTGGAGTCCCCATCTTGATCTTCTGTGGTGTCACCAGAGCCATTCACAGCATATCGACTCCTTGGTTTGTCTGAAGCAAAGAATAAAGATAAATTTACCCAGGAACAATCTGCTTAATGGGTGTTTGTATGTTTTTCTATTCTCACTCAAAAGAACATTAAAAAATAGGAGAAAATTTTTATCCTTCAGGGGATGAAGAGGAGAAAGTGAAACATTCACAGAAAGAAACTGACACAGGTAACAGTTTGCAGTTCAAGAGTGAAAAGTAAAAGTCTGACCAATGCAATTTCCCTCCTTATTGCTCAGGTTTTGGGACAATTACAATGCTCCCACATTCACAGGAAGGGAAATCCTTTCTCAACAAAAAGCAGGAGGTGGGGTGCCAGGGAAACAGTCAGCAAAATAAACAACTTTTCATATTTCACCTTATAAAAGTGGAAAGGGAATTAGAGATGAATCTCTCTTCATAAACCAACTCACAACCTAAGCAGGAGAGTTAAACTTCTCCCAACACACAGCCACTAGCACACAACCCAGATCACACAGCTCCATCACCCCGCAGCACCTTTAGGCCCTGCACTGATACTGGTCCCAGTCCAGCCACAGGCACTGTCCCAAATCATGTGCCTCAAAGTAAGAGCTGCCAACACTGCACCTGAACAGTCCCATGATCCTGTTTTCCAGCAGAAACTAAACCTCTTCCAGCACACTATTCAAGACCACAGACTAAAATTTTGTAACTCCTACCCATTACTGGTTAAAGCTTATAGTGTTCACTGAATCATTTCTTCCAAATCAGTGCCTTCCTCCTCCTCCTGCCTCCTCCTTCCTCTGTAGCTCCCAAAACCCACAGAATTCACCTGTCCTGGGGACAGAGGTAAGGTACCGGTGGATAGTGACACCTCGCACTTATGTGGTTCAATTATGGATGAGAGGGGTCTCAGGGCACCTGGGGGGAGTGAGGGCACTGCAGGGCAAGGGCAGAGAGGTGCAGAGTCCCATGGGGAACTGTGAGGGGTGCCAGGTACTCATGGACAGGGAGAGTGAGGGGAGCCAGGTACCCACAGAGGGTATGAGGGGTGTCTGGGGGATGACAGGTACCCACAGAGGGTATGAGGGGTGTCTGGGGGATGACAGGTACCCACAGAGTGTGAGGGGTGTCTGGGGGATGACAGGTACCCACAGAGTGTGAGGGGGGTGTGGGGAATGACAGATACCCACAGAGAGGGTATGAGGGGTGTGTGGGAGGATGACAGGTACCCACAGAGTGTGAGGGGTGTCTGGGGGGACGACACGTACCCACAAAGGGTGTGAAGGGTGTGTGGGGGGACGACAGGTACCCACAGAGAGGGTATGAGGGGTGTGTGGGAGGATGACAGGTACCCACAGAGGGTATAAGGGGTGTGTGGGGGGATGACAGATACACACAGAGAGTGTGAGGGGTGTCTGGGGGGATCACAGGTACCCAGAGAGGGTATGAGGGGTGTGTGGGGGAATCACAGGTACACACAGAGAGTGTGAGGGGTGTGTGGGGGGATGACAGGTACACACAGAGAGTGTGAGGGATGACAGGTACCCACAGAGGGTGTGAGGGGTGTGTGGAGGTGTGTGTGGGGGTACCCAGAGAGTGTGAGGCATGACAGGTACCCAGAGGGTGTGAGGGGTGTCTGGGGGGGATGACAGGTACCCACAGAGGGTGTGAGGGGTATGTGGGGGACGACAGGTACCCACAGACACTGTGAGGGGTGCGGAGTGCCAGGTGAGAGGTGCCAGGCCCCCATGGACAATGCGAAGGATGTGAGGGGGGGTTCCAGGCCCCCACGGGGGGTGTGAGGGGTCCGTGTGGGGTACCAGCCCCCCAAGGGAGGATGCCAGGCCCCGGCGGAGGTTGCTGCGGGCGCGGGGCAGCCGCAGCTCCCGGCGTCGGCACTTACTGTCCTGCGCGGCGGGGTGCTCGGCGCCGCGCTGGAACGGGAAGCGGAACAGCAGCTTGTTGCCGCGGCTGCCCGAGCTCACCAGGATCACGCTGATGGGGCTGGTGCTCTCGCCCATGCCGGCTCGGGCTCCCCGCAGGAAGGGCCCGGCCGCTGCGCCTTCCGCTTCCGCCGGCACACGGTGCGGCCGCCGCTACCGGCACCGGCGGGACAGCGCGACCGGGACCGCCCGTGGCCGGGGCCGCCTCTGCCCGGGGCCGCCCGTGCCCGGGGCCGCCCGTGCCCGGGCCCTCCGCCCCACGGCCCGTGCCCAGTGCAGCCCAATGCCCCCAGTTCTGACCAGCATCTCATAGCTCCATGGCCCGTTCCCAGTACAGCCCAGTGCTCCCAGTTCAGACAAGCACATCACACACAGCCCCATCCCCAATACAGGGAAGTGCCCCCAGTTCTGTCCGGCATCGCATGGCCCCACAGCTCATTCCCAGTACAGCCCAGTGCTCCCAGTTCACACCAGCACCTCTGCGGGTTCGTACCCGCAGCCACATCCCCAGTAATGACCAGCACCTCACACACAGCTCTGTGAGGGATGACAGGTACCCACAGAGGGTGTGAGGGGTGTGTGGAGGTGTGTGTGGGGGTACCCAGAGAGTGTGAGGCATGACAGGTACCCAGAGGGTGTGAGGGGTGTCTGGGGGGGATGACAGGTACCCACAGAGGGTGTGAGGGGTATGTGGGGGACGACAGGTACCCACAGACACTGTGAGGGGTGCGGAGTGCCAGGTGAGAGGTGCCAGGCCCCCATGGACAATGCGAAGGATGTGAGGGGGGGTTCCAGGCCCCCACGGGGGGTGTGAGGGGTCCGTGTGGGGTACCAGCCCCCCAAGGGAGGATGCCAGGCCCCGGCGGAGGTTGCTGCGGGCGCGGGGCAGCCGCAGCTCCCGGCGTCGGCACTTACTGTCCTGCGCGGCGGGGTGCTCGGCGCCGCGCTGGAACGGGAAGCGGAACAGCAGCTTGTTGCCGCGGCTGCCCGAGCTCACCAGGATCACGCTGATGGGGCTGGTGCTCTCGCCCATGCCGGCTCGGGCTCCCCGCAGGAAGGGCCCGGCCGCTGCGCCTTCCGCTTCCGCCGGCACACGGTGCGGCCGCCGCTACCGGCACCGGNAGCACCAATTCACACACAGCCCCATTCCCAGTATAGCCCAGTGTCCCCAGTTCACAGCACCAATTCACACACAGCCCCATTCCCAGGATAGCCCCGTGCCCTCAATTCAGAGCACCAATTCACACACAGCCCCATTCCCAGTATAGCCCAGTGTCCCCAGTTCAGAGCACCAATTCACACACAGCCCTGTTCCCAGTATAGTCCAGTGCCTCCAGTTCAGAGCAACAATTCACACACAGCCCTGTTCCCAATACAGCCCAATGCCCCCAGTTCTGACCAACACCTGACGCTTACTGTCTCTCAATCATCCCAGTGTGCCATGGACACCACTCCCTGTTCCACACACTCCCAGTTTATTCCAGTGCTTCACATGCCTGCAGCCAGCACCTTCCAGCTCAGCCCAGTGGCCCCAGCATGGCCCAGCACCCCCAGTTCAGCCCCGTACCCAGGCAGTGCATGGTGGCCCCAGCCCTGGATCCCTCCACAGGGACTGCTGCATCCTGGACCACCCAATGCTGTTGTTTGGCCACTTTGGGTCATTTCTGGGCTTTCAGACGGTTCAGTCATTAACTCCAGAACTTTCCTGAGAGCTGGTAACAAAGAGCAGTGAGGGCTCATCATGTCCCCCACGCCCAGATCCCCCTGGGTTATCATCCCCATGGAAGAGTGGACAGGCGCTGGAACTGCCCAGGGCAGTGGTGGAATCACAACCCCTGGAAGTCTTCAAAAAGCATGTGAGTGTGGCACTTTGGGACGTGGTTTAGTGGTGGGCTTGACAGTGCTGGTTTAACCTAACACCTTGGAGTGGAGTGTGTGTGTGTGAATAGGGATTTTTCAAAGTGCGCTCAGTCTGCCATGACTCTTCTCATGACACTTTCCCTCTTTTTTTTCCACATCAGCAACTTTCTATTAGCAACAGGGAAGAAAAGAAGAGCTCCATAAGACGGTATTAAATAAGGAGGCTCATTGGTAATTAGAGTGCGAATGGAAATAAAGGACCATTGGGTAAAGCCTGCTGCAATGCCTCTTTGGGACATTTCAAACACTTTTTTGAAATAATATTTCTGCCTTTCTGGAGCTAATTGCATGTGTGCCACACACTGAGCAGAAGGGTAAATTAATTGGGAGAACAAAAGTAATTTGTTGTGGGTTGGAATGAGGCCATGAATGCTTTTTCCCTAGTGGGAGAGGAAGTGATGACCTCTCCTGGGTTTGGCGTGGACAAAAGATGGGATGCAGGAGCTGAATGTGCATCTCCACCCTCCCTTTGCCAGCCTGGGCGCCACTGAGGGTGGATTTGCAGGTGGAGAATCCCCCTGTCTTCCCTTCCAGTCCCTCTCCATTCTTCCACCATCTGACAGTAGGATGCTTCCATCAGAGCTGCCAAACCCAGCATGTCAATATTGCAGATGAATGATTGCAGAGGGCTTTTCCAACCTTAACAATTCTGTGGCACCAGGGTGCCTGCACTGGGGCAGCTGTGGAAGTCAGACCTGGGCTCCCCATGCTCATGGAAAGGCTGGCTTGGGCTTGTTGCTCATGTTCACTTCACAGCTCTGATACACCCTGCCTCATGGTTCCTGTGCTTTTACTCCTGCCTCTGGATTAGGAAGGGTGATATTACTCCCCTGGCAGCAGTCTTGGTGCCTTCATATTTTTTTGCGCTTCACCAAGATCAGAAGTTATCAGCAATTATATGTGAGGATGCCCTGGGGTTTTATGCAAATTCTTCTGTGTTTCATTGCATTACTTAGATGCTTGCATACTCTGAGATATCCCCACTCTGGGTTTTGCTCTGCAGTCCCCCCAGGGACACAGGACAGAGGTGGGTGGCTGAAGAGGGAGATGAGCAGCCCCAGCAGGGTATAATCTGCAGGGCCATTCTGCACAAGGCCAGCGATAACAATTGAGCAAGAGAAGGCGATGCTGAGGGGAGAGAGTTGTCCTGGGGTGATTAAAGACCAGTCATGTTATCACAGCAGAGCACTCCTTGTACACCAGCAGTGGGCTGTCATGTTAAAATTTCAGTGTGCCTGCTTCAAAATATAATTTTACTTTCTCAAATAATAAATTAAAGGCCTATCTGTCATTCCCAGCTCTTGGACATTTAGTTATAGTTAGCCTTGTCATTTAAAGCAACGATTGCAAGTTCTTCAAGCCCTGGTAGGAAATTAAAGAGTAAAGCCAGGATTTAGACTCCACTTTCCAGACTTTCGAAATGTAATATGCCTCAAATATTTCAGAGTTAGAGCAGATATATGTCCCCTCCTTATCCACAGCATTCTCTTTGAGGGGAAAGCAATTCCTGTGGATAATACAGGCCCATGGGGAAAGTTATCCCTGATCTCACAGTGATGCCATTCAATTGGATTTACAATCAGGGCTGTTGGAAATTAGAATCCCACTTTTACAATGAGCTTATAGGTCTGTTGCTTGTTTAAAATGAGAAACTCTGGTAGCCGGCTTTTGGAACAGATTTTGGATTTAAAAATACCTACATTGATTTTTAAAAAAATCCCCTTTTGTGATTTCCTGACAAGATTCATGACCTGCCCAAAGGTTGACATTCTGCAGTGGAGCTGTGGATCATCATGAGAAGCAGCAGCAAGAGAGGAAGGCAGGTTTGGTGGAGCTTCCCAGAGGACATGTCTTCACTACTGGCCCTGTGACGGAGGAACAGCAGCAATCGTGTTGTCCAGCTCCTTGCATTCCTGAAGCCAGGAATATCTCACTACCCCATGGGTAGCTGGAGCACTGGAATGAGGAATTTGGCTGAGGGGTTCTTGCAAAGCCATGTCATTTTCCACATCACGTTGTGTTGAGGAGCAGACTTCTCCCACCAGGCTTGTTCCCCAGCAATCCCCAGCACAGCACAGCCCTGATCCTCAGTGAGCAGTGAGCTCCTTCTAGCAAACCACTGTCACATTTTGGCTGCTCTGGCATTTGAGATAGTGCAGGAGTAACTCTCGGAAAAATAATTCAAATTCCATAATGATTTCAGTGATGATGAATCCTTCTGTGCAGACATCACTCTGTCTGCACACAAACCTTAATCCTGCAGTCACAGAGGAGCAATGCCCAGGTTACACAGAATAGGAAGGAGTCCTGATGGTCTGTGCCTTATCCCTGTGTTTATCTGGGTCACAGCTTGGTTGAGTAACCCCTGATTAAAAGCACTCTCACTGAGGAGAGCTTGGAGCACTGCCATGCAGCACATAAGAGGCAGCACTTTGGGGAGGAGACAAAAACATTATGTAAATGGATATTTCACAACAGCATCTATATTTTCAAAGCAAATTTTCTATGGGGAAACTGCAGGGTTTGGAAATGTGTGTGGCAAGGGATTATGAATCCAGCCTCTCTTGGTACTGCCATCCTTTCAAGTTGTATAAACTGAATACCAATGCCGTCCTTGCCTTGGCTCTGCCTATGCTGTCAGTGGCACTTTGAACTGGAGGCTGCACTGCTCTGCACCTGTGTAGCCAGAGTGAGCTCTGGGTTTTCAGGGGATGTGTATGGCACTAGCAAAGGGAAGGTATACAAAGAGCCCTCTGATAATGTTCCCTGTGGTAAAACAATTGTCCTCCTTGTGTCTCAGATGAGTCTGCTTTCATACCCCCTCTTAAAGTGAGTGAATTACCCAGCCCATGGTCAGGAGGACTAAGGAGGAGCTGTGGCACTGAACACAATCTGAAATTAAATCCCAGAGGAGTTGTTGGCCTCTACAAAGGGCATGACAATTCAAGATCCCCAAACCCAGCCAGGCTCGCAGACTCAGAGGCCCCAAGTGCTTTGTGCCTGCCTTTTGGGAAAGCCCAAGGTTTATTCTAATTTGTGTGACAGATGGCATGCAGAGAAGCTTAAATTAGAGCCCAGTGCAGAGTACAAGGGGTGGGTCAGAGTCCTTCTGCAAGTGCCACTTGCCCCAGCAAAGTGGGGACACCAGAGGATACAGAAGTTGCTGTCTGACCCCATCCCCGGATCTGACCCTGCCACTGGTTCATTCCCACCTGAGCCCAGGATGCAGTGGCAGAGGCACAGCCCCAGGAAAGTGGTGTATTTGTAGTGTATGGATCAACTCCTCCAGGCTATGGAGTCTACCCAGAGAGGAGAGACCTGTGCCCATGCGACAGCACAGAAGGACCAATGCCCAGGATCTCTGATCCCTGCCATACACACACACACGACTCCCACCTCAAACCCAGCACCTTTCCAGCAGCACAGCACAGCTCCCTGTGGCTCCTGAGGGGCCCCAGTGCACGCTCCCGTGTGACACCTGTGCTTTGGTACAGGTATCCACAGGCTGGGCATGCCCCAGTCCATGCACCACCCAGGGATCATTATCCCTAGAAGGGTTTTCCCTTTAGCAGGATGACCATGGCTGGGGAACACCCTCTGTGGCAGTGGGTAGTGCTGCTGTCAAATGCAGACACATCACCAACCTTCTCCACACAAGTGTGCAGGGCTGCTTGGGCAGAGAACATTATCTGACCCTTCTGACTGTACCAGCCAGTGCTCTTTGCACAGCTGCCAGCTCTCAGTGGTGTCTGATGTCTGAGGCTGCTGTAGTTTATCAGTGTGGCAAAGAGATTTACCTCTGCTTTATGAGCTGGCAGGATATTTACTCCCAGAAGTCCTACAGCAACCATCTCCAGTAGGGTATTTCTTTGACACTTTGCCCACTTATCTGTGATTACAGACCTGTGCTGGTCTTTGTTTTACTTGTTGCGTCCTTCACCCAGCCAGGGCCTGTGCCCTGATGGTACCAGCCATCTGCTGTGGCACCAGGAGCTTTTGTGCATGTCCAGTACACAGCACAACACAGCCAGCACTAACTGGAGTGCTGAGGGCTATTTTACAGTGCAGGCAACAACTAACAGTAAGATCACACAGTTAGAAAGCAAAGATGTGCAGTCTGAGGATTATAAAAAAAGAAATCTGACTGGGCTTTCTCACACACATACTTTTTTCCAGCACCATACTTAATTTCACAAACTCTATTCCTGTATCCAAAGTAATCCTTACTAGCAGTATTATCACAGGCAGCAATTGTGAGTCCCTAATTCTTTGAAAGAGGCTGGCAAAGTGAAGTCCTGAACCAAATGGCAAAATCTGCATTTACTTTTAAAAAAAAATCAGGATTTCATTTTTCCTCTGAACTGCACTACAGATCTCCCAGCCTGTCCCTACCACTACCTACAAAGCACTTTATGTGAAATGTTGCACATGTTGCAGCCACATATGCTGGAAGTGGCTGGGTCAGAAAGGCCCAGAGTTTTGTGCTCACAACTGTGACCCAAGGGAGGAAATGCAGATTCCCCTCCAGGCTTCTCAGTGTGCTGGAGTCCACAGGCTCCTCAGCTTAGAGATGTGTCCTAATGCTTCACCAATGGAATTTTGCAGCATTATCTCTCTGTCCATGTATCAATACGTGTCCAGACAATTTCTTTGTCACAGCTGTTAGGTTAAGAAGCAAGAAGCTGATAAGGCCAGCAGGCAAGGAGGACAGTGTGCTCACCCTTGCCAAGGTAGCCATTGCTTCTCGGGAGATAAGTGTCCCCCACTCCACAGTGGGCCTCTGGAGTGACCAATGAGTGTGGGCAGGCACCAAGGTCCTCTCCCCCTTCCCCTTTATAACCAGGGCTGCCAGGGTGGTGAGTCCAAACCTGCTCTGAGAGGTCACTGCACGGGGACAGAGCCAGCACCTCCTGCACAATGACGCTGACCCAAGCCGAGAAAGCCGCCGTGGTCACCATCTGGGCCAAGGTGGCCACCCAAGCTGATGCCATTGGGGCAGAATCACTGGAGAGGTAAGGCCCCAGCAGGCCTCCAAAGAGGGCTTTGCTCTTGGGATGCATCTCATGTAGAACTTGGGTGAGCAGGCTGGGACCAGGGAGACTTGATGAAGAGTTGTGCTGTTTGAGATGTAATCTTCAGGAGTTATATCTGTGCTACTAAATGCTTCACAATCCAGCAGTAAACCATGATTTTTTAAACAATTTAATAGGTTTGGGTTTTTTTTCTCCTTATAGCCATACAGAAGAATTCATAGCTAGAAGCACTGGTGAGGAATTCAAAGTCATTCATACTCAGTGTCCTAAACACCATTATCCCTGTCAGGGGATAAACTTGAAGTGGTTTATTGTACAAGTGATGCACTTTCTCTTACAGTTTTTATGCATTAGGAGAATAGCTGTCCACTAAATTCACTGGATGCTCAGGTTTCATTGTTCCATTGTTAAATAACAAACTGTTAGGAAACAAGACAGCTGGACCCCCTGCATGAAGCATGGCACAGTAATTCACAGTCCATACCAGTTAAGCAAGCATAAAAGGGTCTGAAAATTAACAGAAATTTT
>VYZP01034593.1:0-11161 GCA_013400635.1 Hypocryptadius cinnamomeus | reverse complement strand
CGGGGGCCCATGGCCGGCTCGGAGCATCGCCCCCGGCCGCCGGGCAGCGCGGCGGGGCCCTGAGCGCGGCGCCGGCACCCGCGGCGGGGCCAGCGGCTCTCGGAGCGGCCCCGGGGCTATGAGCGGGGCACGATGATGATCGACAGCCAGGTGAGTGCGCGGGGCACCCGCCGCCTCTGTCGCCCCGAACTGCCCCGGCGCCGTGCGCTGCTGCCGGGCTCGGTGCCCTGCAGAGCCCTCGTCACACGGGGCTCGGGGCGGCCCACGCGTGTCCGCGGCGGGTGACTGATGGGGGCGCGGAGCCGCGGAGCTGGGGGGCTCTGCGGGGCTTGCTGGGCTCTGTAGCTGCAGGTGGCGGTCCCTTGCTGCCTCTTGGGGCCGGGGTCAACTGCAGCGGGGGCTTTGGCGGAGGAGAAGCAGCAGCTTTGCTGAGGGAGTGGGGAGAAGTCTATTTTTCAATGTTTTTTTTTCTTGATTTTTTCGCTTTCTGTTTGTGTAATGGTTAATGTGGCTGGGAGAAGAGGAGCTGAAGGATGGGGAAGGAAAGGGATACGGTTTGGGACAGGCTCTGAGGGCGCTGCGATGCTGCAGCAGCCGCTGTGCTGCGATGCTGCTGGCAGGCTGGCGCTGCTGCCTGCTGAGCCAAGCCAGGGCCGGCTCCCCTGGCACCGCTCAGGCCAAGGGGCATCAGCAGGTCCCTTATCTCTGCCTGGTGTGTTTATGAGGCCAAAGACGCTAAATCCAGCCGAGGTGGGCTAAAGCTCTGCACTCCCAAACCCCCTGGTGCTTTTGGGGTAGGGGAGGATGAAGCAAAGGAATGAAATTTAGGGGTGGCACCAGAGCATGACTCTGGCTTTGGTCCTGATGCTCCTCTGACTTTTTACTTTCTCTCCTTCTTCTGGTGTTTGATCCCATCCATGGGAAGGGAGAGCTGTGCTGCTGCCTTTGGGGAGGTGCTGAGAGCGTTAGTGGGCAGCAATGGCTCCTTGGAGACCAGGAATGAATAAAGGGAAGGGCTGATGCTGTGCTGGAGAAGTGGGCTGGGATCCATTTTTGGACTGGAAAATGTGCATTCCAGAGCTGCCTCCTGCACCCTGTGGGTCTCTTTGGTCTGGGCCTCACTCACCTGGACCCAGCCCAAAAAACAAAAGCTGAATGAGCTCTCTTGGGGGCACGTGTGAGGCAGGCCCTCGTGCCACACTGATGTGTGGTGGATGGTGGCATGTCACTTTGGAGAAAGGGACTGGAAACCAAAATACTGGAGTTTGGGTCCTGACCCTGCCTAGGGTCAAGAACGAGAGTTTTCTGTTATTATGGAGTGGGAAGATTGATCTTACTGGGAGATGCAGAATGTTAAAGGTGTAAGGTTGTCCGGAAAAGATGTTCAGAGCTCAGCCTCCCAGGTTGGGGAATGCATGTGGCATCCTACAGAATATTTTGCATTAAGCTCTCAACTTTAGTCTTCCTGTCACATTTTTATGCTCACCCCATGTTATATATCTATTTATAGGTATGCTTTGTATGGGTAAACTGAGGCACGTAGAGATGTTTGTTCCAAGCCCAGGATCCTGCGTGGGTGGAGAGCAGAGGTTTAAAGTCCTGGTTCCTCCTGCTAAAAAGGGATGAGCCACTCTGCCTTTTAAGGGGTGCAATTCATTGAGGTCCCGTTGTTTGTGGCTACCAGTTAAGAGGAATTTCCAGCTGCAGCCGCACCCTGCCAGTTCTGAGGGCTGCACAGCTACATTTTTCATGCCTTGTAAATGTTCCTCTCCCTGGTTGCTAAGGGAAAGACCCACACAAACAACTGGTAAAACTGAGTGTTGCAAAGTAAATAACCTGAGCAAACAAGGAGGTTTTTTCATCTCTAAGTGCTGCAGGTGTGTTGTTCCAGGTGTCCCGACATGTGAAAGCCAAGGTTCACGTGCAAGGGTGAATTTCAGCCTTTAAAATGGAAACCTGCTCTTGAGCTGGGTCAGAAGGTGGCTTCCATCCTGAACCAAGCTCCCAGGGCTTCAGGCTCATCCCCTCTGTCCCTCTCGGGCCATTTGGGCGGGAGAAGGGAGCAGATGGTGGATGAGCAGCCTTGGGCTGGCTGGGGGCAGGAGGCAGAGAGCTCAGCTCGGCGGGAGCTGCATTGCTCGTGTCTCCCCTTTCATCTGCCCCCAGCGTCTGAAGCGGCTCCAGCGGCTCGGAGTTAACTCTTGGTGCTGCTCTGCAGGGGCAGGGGGGCGAGTTGGCAACAAGTGACAGCGAGGGAGGGTCCAGCTGGCAGCAGGGGCTGGGAGGCAGCAGGTGGAGAGATGCAAAGTCCCTCCTCAGCACGGCTCAGCCACTCCATCTGGAGCTCCCACTCACGCCTGGGTCTGTGTGCCTGGGCTGATCAGACATGAGCAGAGGATGCAGCGACTGCTGCAGGCTCCAGAATAAATCTCTGGGATGTTGTAATGATGGATCTGACATCCCCTAGCTCAGTGCAGTGGGTTATCTCTGAGCCAGTTTGCTCAGTGAAGAAATGAGGAGATTTTCAGGGCTTTGGTTATTCTGGGCATCTTTGGGGTTGTGGTTTTCATCTCCTCATAGTGTTTTCACTCTGTCATTCCCTAAATGGTGCCTGACTGCTGGACCTGATCAGGGCAATCAGGGCTTCTGATCTCAGGTGGTGATCTCCAGAGCAATCTGCACTATCCATCAAGATGGATTTTGCTTCTGATACCTTTCCCATTGCTATAGCAACCCATCTGACGAGGATGCCAGCACGCTTTCCAGGCAGTGTGTGCAGGGAAACTGCTTCACCTGCCACCAAGCTGCCACCACTCATGGGGCAGGGCTGGTTAGCTGGAAACTGCACGCAGGCGCTGAGCCTGGAGGGGCAGAGGAGCTGCTGCCAGCTCCCTCAGGCTGACCCTGCTCTCCCAGGTGTCCCCACCACCTGGAGTTTCCCTGGGATTTCGGGGTGGTACAGCACAGCTGGGGGAGTGCACGGTGCCTAGTGCCAGGATCTTGGATTTCTCTCCAAAGGAGATGCTCAGGATGGTGTGAAGGAGCTCACCAAGCCTTGGTGAGTGTTAGGGGCTGCTTCCCTCTTCCCCTTCCCCTTGCCTGTGGAGAGAATGGAAGATGGGTCTCAGCTTCAGGGGCTGATAGAGAAGGAGGGGTTTTGCCTGCTTTTGCCAAGTGAGCCCGTTCCCTCCTCCATGTCCTTCACACTCTGCAGTCACTAGATGGGCTCCAGCACGTTCTGCTCTGCCTTTCATCCTGCTGTCCAGTGCTCTCTGTGCAAACCAGAGGCCATCCAGCTGTGGCTGGCCGCCAGGACAGCTGTGGGGCCGCCTTCCCTCTGCAGTGATGCTGCTGATGGTGCTGCCTGGGGCTGTGTTGTGGCCGGTGGGACTGCCAGGCCGTGTGACCCTGCGTGGGCCGGCCAGGGCAGCCCGGAGCCCGGCGGGGCCGTGCAGCAGATGGCACTGTTGTTTTCCCGATGAGTTATCGCCGTGGGTTCGCTTCCTCAGCGCTGGGAAGGGTCAGCGGTGATGGGAGCGGGCACAGAGCCAGCGTCCGGCTCCCTGGGGAAGCCCAGCACGCCAAACTGGGCTCTGATGAGACAAGCAGAGCTGGTGTGCGGGCACTGCTCAGCCAGGAGGAGCCGTGCTTGTGTCGAGCGACACAAGGCAGCTCCATCGTCGGAGATCTCGGCTCCAGCCCCGCAGCCGCCAGCCACGGCTGGATGGCCTCTGGTTTGCACAGAAAGCACAGGACAGCAGGATGAGAGGCAGAGCAGAACAGAGGAGGTGCTGGAGCCCATTTAGTGACTGCAGAGTGTGAAGGACATGGAGGAGGGAACAGCCGTGGGAGACCCCAGCAAGGCCGCGTCGATCACCGCGTCCTTCCTATAAAAAGAAATCCCTGATCCCCGGCTCCCTTTTGTGCCTGTCGCCGCTGTCACCAGCCAAGCCCTGCCCCAGCTGTCCCCCAGCACTCCGCGAACAGCAGGGAACCGGCCGTGACCTTTCCCTGGGGCCGCCAGGCAGAGCTGCCCGTGTCGCTGCCGCCTCCGCGCCGCCGGCGTCACATCAGGAGCGCCTCCCCCGTGCCCGGGGCGCTGCGCCTGGGCTGGCACAGCCCTGGCCTTCAGGGGTGGCTGTGGCAGCTGCTGCCAGCTGTTTGGGTGCTCCCAAACGAAATCCATCCCGCCCTGCCCGGCGCCAGCTGCCGCGGGATGCGCCGGCGGAACCGGCAGATGTTTTGACAGCTTTTCCCGATGGGATCGCCCGAGCCCGGCCCGCGTGGCCTGCGGTGGGGCTCACCCGCCTGTTTTCCTTGAGGATTTGCGTTTTTCAAGAGGCTGGGTTTCGTGGGGACCTTTTGGCTCCCAAGGCACCGCGGGTGTCTGGGCGGATTGTCGCTGTCTGCGCTGACATCCCCGCTCTGCACGCCTTGGCCGCGGGTCAAAGGCAGGCTTTGGAAACATCAGCTGCCGTCAAAGGCGGCTCGGTGCTGCGGGATCACAGAGTTTCCGCTCCCTCGAGGCCCTGCAGTGCAGCGGGAGTTCATCCTCTGCACGGATTTACAGCCCCCTCGGTGCTCCCGGGTTTGCTGTGGCCCTGAGGGCTCCTGTCTGCTGTCGAGCCTCACATGCTCCCTGGAATCGGTGTAGCTGGAATTCAGTGTCCTTCAGCACCCTGCCTGGAGAGAGGTTCCAAAGATGGGAGAAAGGAGAAGTAGGGTGAAGGGGCTGAGGAGAAGGAAGGGGTGCAGTGGTGGCCTGATGGGTCAGAGAGGGTGGAGAAGCCCTTCCTTGGTCTGTCCTGCCCTGTGGGGCATCTGGAGAAAATCAGAAGCTTTAGATGTGGTGGCAGAGCTGTGGGATGGCAGAACATGTGGGATGTCAAGGCACCCCAGATCAGGCCCCACGCTTCCCTGTAGGGTCTGGAAGAGAAAGGGAGAAGGAGAGAAGCGGAGTGAGGTGTGGTGCAGACATTGCCGTGGGCTGGGCAGTGCTGAGGGGGGATCACTGGAGAAGCACTCCAGGCATCCTGGAGGGGTCTCTGGCACACCCTGGGGGTGATGCTGTGCTGGGATTCAGGATGTGGCCGTGTGAGCCTGCTCTCTCTGGGCTGATAACACCCGAGTCTGCCTCATGGGCTTCTCGGGACTTCCGTTGCCCCTTTTTATGTTCCCTCTTCCGTGCAGTCCCACTCCGTTTCCCACTCCCCTGCCATAAACACCCTGGGCTGGCGGCAGGAAGCAAACCCTGCAGAGCGCTGGAGGAGCCCGGCCGGCTCCGTGCGAGCCCTCGGCACGGAACGGGGAGGTCGAGGTCATCCCTCAGCGCAGCCAGGAGGTCCCTTTGAAATCCCCGGCAGCCGCCCTGCCCCGCTCCTTTGGCCCCGCCGGCTCCATCCCACAGCGGATTTCCCACCGAGTGTTTCCTGCCTGTCCCTCTCGGCAGTGTCCCACAGCTCTTCACCTCCCCGGGGGTGTCACACCCCTGGAGTGAATCACAACGGGCAGCCAGGGTGGTGTGGCAAAGTCCAGGGCAGGCAGGAACAGCCTGGTCACATCTGGGAACTGCTGCATGTCCTGAATGACAGGGAACAGGGACACAGCCGGTCCTGAGTGACAGGGAACAGGACACAGCCATGGTCCTGAATTGAAGGAACAGGAGCACAGCCATGGTCCTGAGTTTCAGGGAACCTTGGCTGCTCCCAGCCCCTCTCCAAGGAGGTTGGGCAGCCCAGGGGCAGAGCCATTGGTGGAATCTGCTGGGAGGGGATGGAGGAGGCTTCCCACGGTGGTGCTTGTGGTCGTGGTGTGCAGGAGTGTTTGCTGTGGGTGTCTGTGGGTGCACCCTGGGAGAGGGCAGCTGGCCCAGGGCAGGGGTTGGGCTCTGCCTGTGTGGAGGCTGGAGGAGCAGGGTTGGGTGTCCTTTCTTTTTCATTATCATCATTACTACCACATTTCAATAATTAAGCTGTTCTTGTCTCAGCCCATGAGGTTTTTACCCTGGGAGAAGTCCCACATTTTCTGCCCCACGACCAGCAGGCCAAAGGGAGCACAAATCTTCCCCTTGTACAAACGAGGGCTTGTGGATGTTTTAGGGCCCTGTTTTTCTTGGCTGAGAGGTTGAAAAGTCCCAGCAGGCTTCAAACCCTCCCATTCAGCATTTCCATGGTGACAGGAAGGCTCTTCTGGTGGCTGTGCTGTCCTCAGTGCCACCAAAATAACGAGGCTGGTGCAAGCCCTGTGCCTTTTGGGGGGGTTTGGAAGGCAGAGCCTGTGTCCAGTGTTGGATTGGACGCTGTCCTCCATGTCCCTGATTTTGCCCACTGGGATAAGCCCAAAAGGGGGAAGGAGTTGTTTAGGAGACCATGCCCAGCCTCCTGTGCTGTCCCTGTGTGCGTGGCACTGCTGGTGGTGCTGTGGCATCACATCCCCTGGCAGATCCCATCCTGTGCCTCTGCACCCATAACCCGTCAGGGCAAACAGCAGCCCCGGCACTTTGCAGTGCTGTGTGAACAGCGAAGGCTGATAAACGCTCCCACAGCCAGGGGAAGGAGCATTTCTGCCGCTGGAAATGCGTTTGTGTCCCTCCTCCTGCCGTTCGGAGGACCCCGCAGGGATTCCAGCGGGGCGAGGCACAGCCAGGCACCCACCCTTGAGGTGACACCTGGAGGGAGCTGCGGCCACGGNGGCCAAGCTGTGTATCTTTTGCTGTCAAACACCCATAAGGAGGACCAGGTGCAGAGATATTTGTCAGTATTTCAGGGGCCAGCTCCTGTGAATTTTTGCCTGTGTGGGCACCATGTCCCTGTGCAAAGTCTCCTGGCTCAGTGACGTGCAGCCAGAGCTTGTGTTTCGTGGTGGGATCCAAATTTTCCCTGTGCTGGCCACCGCTGGCCCCTTCCTGGCCACTGTGGGTGTCAAAGCCCAGCTTTTGGGGCATTTGGGGGGCATTTACTGGGGCTGGGTGGCTGTGACTGCTTATACAAGTCCCCTTTGCGCTCTTCCCAGTGCTGCTTGAAAGGGTGTTTAGTTAATGGGATTATAAAGCTTTCCTGTCGTCAGGCAACGGAAATCAATGGTGGGCCCCTGGGAATGAGCCTCATCCGATTTCCAGCCCAGCCCAGCGCGCCTGTGTGGCCAGGGCTGCTGAAGGGGGGACGTGCTGCCCCCTCCATGGTGTCCCCCACGCTGCTGGGGCCTCCTGGAAATAAGAAAAAAAGAATGTAAAGCTGTTGGAGAGTGTTTGGACCAAATTCCTTCCCGACGCGTCCTTTGAATGCCAAGAATTGGAAATCCTTGCTTCTGTAAAAATTGACTTTCTGCATCAAATTTGGCATTTTTGGCTTGAAAAAAACAAAGACAAAACTTCAGATATCACTCCCTATCACTCTGTGTTTAAAGATGCAGATTCTTGGTGTAGTTATACCTCAGTTCTGTTTTCAGCACCTAATCATACCCCTTCAAAATTATCATGGGGGATGCTTTTCGTCTTTGGAGAGAGAGCTTGTGCAGATATCTGTGGAGATAGAGCATTTTCCAAAGAAAATGCTGAAGGGTCCAGTGGGGCTGAGGTCACTTGGCTTTTTGGCTGCAGAAAAGGAGACACTGAGTTCTGCACTTTCCTCACGAGGGACAGTGCAGGGGCAGCTCTGATCTCTCTCCTCTGGTGACCACTGACAGCAGCTGGGGGAATGGCTGGAGCTGGGTTGAGAAGGTTCAGGCTGGACATCAGGGAAAGGTTCTTCCCCCAGAGGCTGCTGGGCGCTGCCCAGGCTCCCCAGGGAATGGGCACAGCCCCAGAGTTCCAGGAGTGCTTGGACAATGCTCCCAGGCACAGGGTGGGGTTGTTGGGGTGTCTTGTGCAGGGCCAGGAGTTTGATTTGATGATCCTTATGGGTCCCATCCAGTTTGGGATCCTCTGAAATGCACAGGCTGCTCTCAATCCACTCGTGCCAGCTGCAAGGACGCAGCTGGGGCAGTGCCTGGGATCAGCCTCTAGCTGTCCCAAAGTGCCGGATGCTCCCCAGCTCCCGTGCCTGCTGCTGGGCTGGTGCACAGGAATTCCTGGAACCCAGGAATTTTGCCTTTCTCCAGTCAAAAATGATGGCTTGGCCTGAAAGCTGAGAGCAGGTGCTGCTCTGCGGTGCCTGGGGGGCTTTTCCCTCCTGTCTGCTGTCAGCAAACATCAGCAGCTTGGCAGGATGGGCTCATCCATGAATTTGTGTGATGCAAAGGGAGCTCCCAGCTGCTGTCCCCAACGTGCAGCAGGCTCCCAGCCCCTCCCTGGTGGGCTGCACGTTTCACTGCACAGGGGCAGGACTGGAGAAGCCCAGGTCTGGCCACAGCCCCCGGGAGGTCAGGGATGAGCCTTTGTGCTCTCTGGACCGTCTGCACCAGAGCTGACAGCCTCGGGCTCTGCTTGGTCCCACCCTGCCTTGTCCCTGCCCTCCCGCAGGGGATTCCAGGCTGGAATGCCTCTCTCCCGGTCTGACCCAGGGAGGAGAGCTCTGCACAAGGCACCGGCTGCCCTTGCAGCCAGAAAAGCCTCTGGAACCCTTCACTGTCACAGTGGGAGAGTGGGGGAGCAGCAGGGAAACTTCCAGAAAAATCAACCTGCTTCAGGAATCTGGCCGTGCAAAAAGCGTTTCCCATCCCTTTGGCTGTTAGAGAGGGGACTGCACGTGGTGGAGACTTCTTTAATCCCTGGAGGCTGCAGAACAGGGCGAAGGGGGAGGATTGGGAGAGCCCTTGGCTCAGGGTGCAGGGCTGGAAAGCTGCAGGCTGCCAAAGCTGTGTCTCTTATCTCTGGAGCCCGGGGCTTGCTGTCTGCCAGGGAGCAGTGGTGTGGATCTGCAGATAACCTGGCCATGGGTGGTGTGTGTTACAGCACGTGAGGAGCTGGGCTGTGTTAAACAGCACCCTGAGAGCAAGCTCCAGGGCTGGGGAGACTGGAAATCCTCCTCTGGGCTTGTTTCAGCTCCAGCTAAGCCCTGGAAAATGTTCTGAAGGGAAGAGCCCTGCCCAGTGCTGAGGGCTCAGCCAAGTGGGTGAATCAGTGGATGCCCCACGTCTGGCAAACACTCCAGACTGTGCTGGGCACCAGCTCTGATTGCCTGCAGGCATGTGCCCAGAGAGGTGCCCTGGCCTTGCTGCCAGCCTGCTCCTGCCACAGACAGCTGCTGCTCTGGCCTGCTGGCAGGTGGGATAAATCCCTGTGGAAAAATCACCATGGGTGACAGTGGGAATTGTCCTGGCTTGCTGATACCCTCAGCTCTCCATTCTCCCTGGCATCTTTCTCTTCTCCAGCAAAGGTGTTTGCAGTGGAAGCAGCTGGTCCTGCTGCTGGGCAGGCGTGGGCACAGCTGAGCCTTGCTGTCACCTGTGCTGTGCCCACCTGGTCCCTGCAAGGTCAGTGTCCAGCGCTGGCCCTAGAGGGGACAGGATGTGCTGGCATTTGGGAGGTTATTCCTGTCCCCAGTCTGCCTGTGCTGCAGGCTCCCCTGGCAGGCAGGTGTTTGGGGAAATGATGAGGCTTTTCCTTAGGTTTGGAGCTGCAGGGGACATGTGGCAGTTTGTGCCATCGTCCTGCAGTGCCAGGTCCAAAGGCTGAGTGTGTGCCCAGCCTGGCAAGCGGGGCAGCCGTGCAGGAGCACAGACAGCCCAGCGATCCAGGCACCAAGCAGCTGTGGGCCCCGTGCCGAGGATTTCCCGGCAGCAGAGCCACGCCCGGGTCTCCCCGTGTGGTGCGGGTGGGGTGGGGACACCACGGAGGTGTCATCAAAAGGGCTCGGTCTGGTGGGAAACCATTCTGGGGTGAGCCAGGAAGGGTGATGGGAGCAGCCATGGACTGCAAGGAGCTGTGTGGTCCTGCCCTCCTCCTTCCCTCCCACACTGGGGTGGAACGGGGGGCAGGAGGGACTGGGGGTCTGCCCAGGGACACGGGCTCATTCCCCACGCCGCGTGTGAGCGCTCCTGGCACGGCTGTGCCGGGGTGGAAGGGCAGGAATCCCCTCCTGGAGCATCCCCCAGGGGTGTTCCCACGCTGATCTCTGTCCGCAGCCTCGCAGGAAGGGAGGCTGTGGAATCCCCGTGAGCTGTTGCCATGACAGCCCCGAGCAGGGCTCCCTCCCCATGCCCACGCCGTACCCACCGTGAGANGCTCCCCTGGCACCGGGCTCGGCATTCCCGGCTCCCCTGGCACCGGGCTCGGCATTCCCGGCTCCCCTGGCACCGGGCTCGGCATTCCCGGCTCCCCTGGCACCGGGCTCGGCATTCCCGGCTCCCCTGGCACCGGGCTCAGCCGGGGCCGAGGCTGCAGCACCGCGGGCAGCAGATCCCTTTCCCCCGCCGTTCAGGGAAGCAGAAATGAGGTGTGTGGGTTCCCGCTGCTCCCTTTCCCAGCCGGAGCCGTGGTCCCGGTCCCCGCACACCCTCTCCAGCCCCAGGAGCACGGCAGGTCCCCGTTGCTGCGGTGACAGTCTCCATGGAGACCGGTCGGGCACAGCTGCATCCCGGGCACCGCGGCAGGGCATGTCCCCCTCCCCACGGGGACACGCTGGCTCCCGGGGTGCACTCTCAGCCCCCAGGGGAGCGTGGAAATGGAAATCCCTCAAGTGTGTGGCAAATGTGTGGAGGAATCCCAAGGAAACTTAATTGGTTTTCCCCCACCCCTCCTTTAATGCTTGTTGGCTTTCACTCCACACTGGTAATTGCTGCTCTGCACCTATTAAAAGGCCGTCTCATGCTTTGCACGGGCTTGATTGTGGATTAATTTTGCATATGTATCTATTCTGGGGAGCATGGGAATTTATTCAGGATGCCGAATGCCAGACGGGCTTTCCAGAGGTGTGAGGTGCAGCAGGGGCTGTGCCTGCTCTCAGGAGGGACTTTGAGGAAATGACAGTGGCTTCTCCAAAGAAATGGCTAAAAACAAGGGTGCAGGTTCAAGTCAATGGGATTTATTCCCACAACTAGTTTGGGAGAAGACAGGTTGTGGGTGCTTGTGTATATCCCATTAGAAATCCCTCTTGGATGTGAAGGTGATTTTGATTTTCCCTGAGAAATAGGTATCCTACCTGCACATGGTCTCCTGGAAGTCCCACCAGCTCCATCTCCATGTCTGCCTCTCTAAACCTACCCACAGGCTTTCTGTAAACAC
>VYZP01034592.1:6631-42908 GCA_013400635.1 Hypocryptadius cinnamomeus | reverse complement strand
AAAAAAAAAAAAAAAAAAAAAAAAATAAAGGGAAGAAAGAAGGAAAAGGAGGTAACTAAAAAACATCACAACCATAGCCCTCATAGATGCCACACCCCTCACAAACTCCACAGCCCTCTCAGCCCCCCCAGCCCTTACAGTCCCCATAGCATTCACAGCCCCTATAACCCTCATTGCCTCAGAGCACCCATAGCCCCCAAAGACCTCACAGACCCCAAAGCCCTCCAAGATCCTGTAGCCACCACAGCTTACAAACCCCATAGCCCTTACAGCATTCAAAACCCCCTGAGACCTTGTAGACCTCACAACCCTTGTAGCACTCAACTGCCCTCACTGCCCCTCACAGACCCTATAGTTGTCAGAGACCCTATAGCCCTAACACCCTTCACAGCCACCATGGCCCTCACTGACCCCACTGCCCTAAGAGTAGGCACTGGTGGCATTGAAAAGCTAGATTTGGAAGCTTTAAACACGTAACTTTTTTATTACTATGTTTTTTCAGAAACTGAAATTTACCATGCATTGATAAACTCTGATTAATATGTCATTATCACATGAACAGAAGCAAAAATAAATTAATTTACATTATATTGGAAAGCTAGTGCCTCACAAATTCCATGCATTTCTTTTGTACAGTGACTTGCTGTATTTTCCCACTTTTACTGTGTTTGCTGCCCAGGATAACCTTCTATGTTCCAAATGCCTGATGGTTTAGAAAGTCAGAAGATGCTCCAGGCAAGAGGAGGTCACCTGTACTGTACCTGCTTGCAGCACACAGACACTTCTTTGATTGCTGCTTTTGCTATTGTCAATGCTCCTGAAATAATTTTCATTACCATCACCAGGGTTACCCATTTCTGGCATCTGCAAAAACATCCCAGCACTTAACTACACTTGAATTCACCCTTGAGATGGAGTGTCTGGCATATTTCTGGAAAAGTTGCCAGATGTAGCAACTCTGCTAGATGCAGCATGTGGATAGACTTCAGCATTCAGGCTTTCACTTTTCAAACTCTACCATCCTTTATAATGTTCACTTGAATGGGGTGTAGCCTTGCTTTATGCTTTGTCAGTGTAGGAAAGCCACATGTGTGGATTTTTCACATCTTGTTGAGTAGTGAGAAGAATGGAGTGAGCTGTTCTCATGGGTTTAAAACTTTCTCTCCCAAGCAAATTATTTTTTGCCCTTTCTAAACCAGAGCACTCCATAAAGGCAACATACAGTGTGTGTCAAATCTGGAGTCTTTCCAGAAGTACTGCCTGAGTTATCACATGGTGGAAATACATTTGAACTCCTTATTTCATGCCCCAGAACCAAAGAAGGACAACACTGTCCTAGTTAAATAATCAGAAGCAGCCGGGAAAATGTTCTACAGATTATTTCAGAAATTTTACCTTTGGGCTGAGATGTTCTGTCATCCTGTGTGGCAATTGTTTTGAACAGTTAATGAGCCTCTAATTGGGAGCACTTGACTTACAAATATGTGCTGGAAGACCTCCCAGCTGACACCAACAGGAGCTGCACTGACAGACACATAAGACATGACCACTGTAGTAAAGAGATCATCTCATTCAGTTTACTCAGAGGACCCAAACTAAACTGGATCCTTACTTGGAGGATCAGAAAACCTCGCTTGTAGGATCCAAATACTTACACACAAGTATTTCAGTAGTGTTGGTGGAACTTGGGTTTCAGGAAAAAAAGCTCTTTCATAAAAGCAAACAGAAAAATTTACTCAGAAACTAATTAAACATCTGGCAAGCCTATAGGAGATCTGTGTCATAGTGAGGGGGTTTCCACCATCTTTGCAGCACAAGAGTGTATGTTGAAACTTTGTGCCAATTTCCCATCTAGGTGTTGTTGAGAATTGTTGCAAAAGTCACAGTGTCAAAGTCTAAGCTCCACTGATCACATCCTTTCTTCTGTGCAAGTGGAAGCACAGAGAAACTCTGGTGATGCTCCTGATAACTTTCAGCCAGAATTCAGCTGCTACTCTGAGGTAGCTGGTACCAAAGCATCTTATAAGGAGTTATTTTACCTCATATAACGATCCTTATCATCATAGCATTGTGATGAAACCCCTTTTTGGTCATGAGAGTGACTGTTCAAATCAGCAAATGTTTCAAAACATTCCTTATGGTTTAGTCAGTTGTTCTGGATGTTAACTGCTTGTTAAATTTCTTTGAGAAAATATAGCGTGCATAAATTATCTGATTACTACTCCTGGATATTATTGGTATGACAGAATTTTCAATTTTCTTCCTCAATTTTCTGTTAAAACAAAGTGAACCAAAAAGGATCAGAACAGCTTGAACATGGCATATCTAAACTCTTGCCACTTAACAAAAATGACATTTTATAGGCTGGAAGGAGAGGAGTAAGAGAAAAAGAGAAAAGAAGTAATGCATAACCCTCATGCCTTTTTTTTTAAATTAAGGAAGCCAATATATAGGAGACAGTGATACAGCATAGTTGTACTGAAACTTAAAAATACTTTTATACATTGTTTATAATACTAAACACACAGGTGACAAAGAGCAGCAGTCTTATGCTTTGTGCTTTGACATCCTCAAGAAGTGTAGAGACCTAAAGGAAAAAAAAGCAAATTTAGACTGTGAGATTGAGTGTAGGCTTTCTGAAGAGGAAGAAAAATATTCAATATATCCTAGCCCTTCAGGGGACATACCTATCAAGACACTGGGAAAGCATCTGGGAACAGCATGTACACTCCTGAAGGGATGTGCAACACTTCAAGGATGAGGAGATGCAGCTATCCCACAACTACCAATGAACAGGAATTCATTGAGAATTAATGCAGAGAAGTGCATTACCTGTATGAGAGGATGAGTAATGCACAGGGAGAGCACAGCTGTCTAGGCCCATTTCAGGAGGGTGACAGAAAGAAGTCTTCAGAAGTATAGCTCTCTGTATGATGGGATACTGCCTGGGAACTGCTGACTGCAGCACTGGCACTTAAAACTCCATGTTTTTATCAGCATGGAGAGTGGGATGGTAGGATCAAAGCATGTCATCAGATTCAAATCCACTAAGATGGTTTTGCAGAATGCAGGAAAACAAGATCCAGTTTTGAAACTGCCTTCTCATGTAATTTTTTTTTTTGTGGTTTCATTTGCTTGTTTGTTTTGTTGGGTTCACACCATGCTGAGTTTGCTGCCCTTTGAGGTAGGGACTTTGCACCCTTCTCATCCATTTCAAATAGATCTACAATTTATTTCTTTGTAATTGTTTGCAGTGGTTATAAAATTTGGGCTGTTTGCTTTACTGTACAATACCACAAGACGGTTTTGTTCATGACAGTCTATATTTACACACCTTGTGTTTGCTCAGCACTGTCAAGCAACGACATGAAAACAAGCAGCTACAGAATTTATGACACTCTCCAGGTGACAAAAGTCAATCAGCTTTTGGCCTGCTGCCATAACAAAACTGGTTACGTCCAGAAAGAGCCACCCCAATGTGACACTTGTCATCACAGTGTGGTGATTAATGATCCACTGCCATGTGTGCTGCACAGTGAAGACCACAGGAGATGTCAGTGGAAAAATAGAAGAGTGCACAGAAGTTTTAATGTTGGAAAGCATAACAAACTGGATGGACTTTTTTTTTTTACTTTGTCTTGCTCCTTTTTGATTCATAATACAAGAGCATTATCCAGGCAAATAAATAAGTTCCAAAAAAGCATATAATAAAGCATCATAGTCAAAAGAATGATGATGGGAAATCTCTCTCTGTTAACTGGAAATGCCAGTACATAACTAATAATGCAACCTGATTCAATGTTATTAAAATAGAGAATATGCTTAGTTTTTTTGTCTTCTACATTATATGATGCAGTAAAAAGTTTTTAAAATGTGTGTATATAATCCTCCACCCAAACCCTTTCAATAAACAAAAACCTTTCCTATGAAACCTTTCTGCAATGAAATAGCCACAGTTTGGGAAGTTAAAAAAAAACCATCTAACTAAAACTTTTCTAAATCATCAAAAATCCTCATAACTTGTCAATTCTATTTAATAAACTGTTGTTGCCCTCTAGTGTTCAAACACAGCTTGTAAAGGCCCCTCCAGAAAGATCCAGACTGGTCAGCTATCAATTAATTCCATGTTAGTTCTTAATCCAACATGACAAATGGATGGGAAAAATAATTTTTAAAAAGTGTTTCAGTACACCTGCCTAATACCTTGTTTTCTTTACTGGAGCATAAAAGAAGATCCTTCATGTAACAACTTTTAAAGTTGTTTTACTCAAGTGTTGTGAAAGGCCACTGAGGTCAGCATCCTCACCAAATCAGGCATGGTGCTTGAGCACCTCTCAGCTTTTCCTCTGCCATTCACCGTGCTGGGTGTGCACTGCTGATTGGGCTGGAGGGCAGATCCTGATGACATGGGCCACACTGAGTAACCAGAGAGTGCTTTGGCTTGGAAGGGATCTTAAGGATCAGCTCATTCCAACCCTTGGCCATGGGAAGGGACACCTTCCACTATGCCAGGCTGCTCCAAGCCCTGTCCAGCCTGGCCTTGGGCACTTCCAGAGATGGGCATCCTGTGCCAGGGTCTCACCACCCTCACAGGGAACAATTTCTTCTCAGTATCTAATCTAAACCTTCTCTCTTTTAGTTTAAAGCTATTCCCCCTTGTCCTATCACTGCATGTCCTTGTAAAATGCCCCTCTTGAGATGAATACATTACCTGTGCTCTGAACAACCCTGAGACACCTCTGCTGGTTTCTCTTGAATATTTTGCTACTGTACTGTAACCACATAAATTAATACCAACCACCTTTCCCTCCAACAAATTATTTATTGCAGCAGAAATGCACAGTGAGCATTCAGGGGTTGTTCTCAGCACCTCTCCTGCTGTGATGACACCAGCAACATAGAAAGCTTCTCATGAAGGTTGCAGTTCTTAGGAGAGAAAATTATGGTGAACTTCAGATCTGCATCTGCATTTTTACAGCTAGGACTAGTACTTATTATTCTGTGAACTCATTTCCCAAAAATGTTCCTCCTTGTTATGTTCCTTGACCAGAAACCTCTGAAAATAGCTATTAAAATAAAAAAAGAAAATAAAAGAAAATGAAGTCAAACAAAGCACAGTCAAAAAACTGATAAATTTGAGGTACATTTCTTCTGTAATTTTGTTCACTTTTAAGAGGTTATCCAGACTACTTTTCTTTTAACCATTGTCAGACTTAAACAATGTAGCAGACCAGCTGTTTTTATATAGATAGATAAAGCAATTTGCAGCCTCCACATAGTAAGAATTCAAGTTCTTGACACAAGGAACACTGACTTTTCTTTGATCTCTGAATAACAGAATTTTCAGGGAATTTTCTGCATTTAGTTATTTAGAGCTTCCAGAAAACTTGCCTTGAGGCCATTTTTTGGATCACACCTGCTTCCCACCACACTAAGCTCGACAGATCTAAGAATCTCTTGGATGTGAGTCAAATTTCATATTTTGTAATAGAATTGTTTCCTTGCATTCGTGAGGCACCCTTCCTTCTCTGCTGTGACGTTTGTTGTTGATCATGCCACCTGACATGAACACTTTGAAATCTAGCCTTTCATTCTAAAACCAGGTTTAGACTGACTGCACATGAAGGGAAATTTAAATAACATGAACTGGAAGTTTTGTGGAAGTCAATGCTCCCACTTACTCTCCCTGTTGAAGTGTCAGGAAAACATAAAATCATAGAGTTGTTTAGGTTGGGAAAAAACTCAAATATCAAGATAATTGTCCATGCTTATTACCAGTCACATGAAGGGAATGCTAGAAGTGAAGAGGGTGTGCTTTGAGAGCACTCACATTTGCAGTATGTAGTTTTAAGGATACCTGTGATGTATGCAGAAGAACAACTTTAAAGATATGTATATAACCATAAACTATATTTAGATAAGGAAAATTAAATTATGCCATATGTAATATATTTTTTTCCTGTTTGTACCTAAAACCATTTGGATGCAAATCTCTATTACTAAGTATTCCTTTAAAGCTACAAATAGGGTAAATAGGATTGCCAGGCAAATGTGTAACACTCCAGCATTTGATGCAAATAGCACTGAAAACACCCACGTGCTGCACAGGTACTCAATTTATTAGGTGTACTTCAATTTCACTAATCTTGTCACAGTACAGATTAAGCTCATGAAATGCTTTTTCTCCTTAAATATAAGACCTTCTTAGCTTAACTTGGATTTAGATGTTTACTCTCAGGATTTAGGAGTAAATCAAAAATGACAGACATTACAGTTCAGCACAGACAGAGCATTCCTTCTCACCACCCATCTCCTGTCTCCTGCTTTCCCATTAGAGCCCAAAAAAGGAATCCATCCTCTTCTGAGATTTCAATATCTACTGTCCCATTTCAGAGTTCTCCTCTCAAAAGTGAGAGATGCTCCTCAAAATTTTATTTCCTCTCTCAGTCAGACATCAGCATACATTCCATTGATCAAATAATCCAGCCTGGTGTAATGCCTCTTCTGAAGAGATTCATGGATTTTCTTCCCTGTCAGCACAATAACTAGCAACAGGAACATCACTCCAAAAAACAAAGCTGCTACAAGGCTGCTTTTTTCCCCCAGCTGAAAGACACCTTTCCCTCTCAGAACACCTTCTGACAGGGAGCTTTCTGAGTCAGATGGGTCATAACCCTGAAGGTCATTTTGGGAAGATGCAGGGGAATCACTGGACAGAATGAAACCTGGAAAAGAGAGGAGGGTCACATGGCTGGTGTCATTGGAAGAGACAACTGTTGGCTCAGGAGCCATGGCTGGAGTCCTTAGCCCTGTTAGGGCAGTAGCAGATCCAGAATTCATGGTCACCTGCACGGTTGTAGAAGGAGAAGCAGAATTTGTGGGCTTGGACAGAGGAACACGAGTAACAGTGGTGCTGGTGGCAGGGACAGCAGGTTTAGCTGCAGTGGCTGCAGCAGGTGGAGAGGCAGCTGTGGTTGGTTTGGCAGCACCAGGATGCAGAGAGGTTGTAAGAGACTCCAGCTGGGCAGTGCCTGTTGTCAGAGGAGCAAGAGAAGCCCTGCTGGTTTCAGGGGCACCTGCCTGAGCAGTGGTGGGGAAGGAAGCAGTGGGGTTTCCAACTGGAGCAGCAGAAGGCTTGCTTGGTGGCACATTAATTACCTGCTGCCTTGAGATGGGGTCTAAACTCTCAGATTCTTCTGCTCTTTGAGATTCAGGAGAAACTGTATGAAGTTCCATGTTGTCCAGATGCTTGCCTATGTGGTTCAGGAGTTCAGAGGCCTGATGAAAGACAGACTGCTCCAAGCTGGCAGCGTGATTCTGATGGATATCCTGACTGGGAGGAATAAAGGTGCCAGCATCCAAAGGCAAAGAATACTCATTTGAAGAAAAGTTCTCAGTTTTGATGGATTTGTCCTCTAGGGCACGAATGTCTGGAAACAGAAATACTGGTATTTAATTATTTAATCTATTTTTGACTAATGTAGGCATACTCTATATGTATTTCTTAGAAATATTTATGTAAGGGGGCTCTAAGAGATAATGACTAATGAAACTTCCTTTCTTTAAAATATGCACAGTGACATTTAAATTCTATGTCATAAAAGCTGTCAGCCTCAAGCCTAGTCACATAATAGTGTTCTGTGCAGAAATACCACACAAATAATAATCCTAAAAGCTACCTGATTTTACAGTACTTTTTTACAGTATTTACCTGATTTACAGGTATTATAGAAAGTATTTGGCTGAACATGAGCTGTTGGAAAGACAAGCCAATTGTCAATTCATATTATATTTATAATTTTATAATTTTACTTATAAAAATATAGAAATATATATAATATATTCATTATAACCATTCTGCTGCTGCACAGAACATTTAAAAGGGAACATGCTTTCAAGTAGTTCTGACTCTCACTCCTCTCTGTTTAATATTGAAACAAAATGGTTTGTTAAAAGAACTGGAATTGAAATAAATAAAAAGTATCTTTCCCCCTTTCAGCTTGGTTGTCAGTGTAACCACATACAGCTTCTCAGATGAAAGAACAAAGTTTGAAACATTTGTTGCTACCGACACTGCTCAGGTGCTACCTTTGAAAACTTAGCAGGAACATCAACAAGCTAGCATAATCTTTCCACAATTAAATGTTCACAGAAGATCAGGTCTCCAAAAAGAAAAAGAAGTGTTAAATGCACTCACGTTGTTCACTCAGCATTGCATTACATGCTGAACAAAAACACAAGCATGATTGCATTTCTTGTTTTTTGTTTGAAACCCCAATGTTCTTCTAAGGGAGCAAGAGCTGGAGGGAAGTGTAATTTTAGTAATTTTACAGAAATGCAGTTCATTTGTTGCACATTGCTTTTGCATGATCCCTGTGAGACTGCACTTGCACAAAAATACTTGGTAACATTATGTGAGTAATCTTTCTATATATAAAACTGTTGCTCTTTGCATAGCTCCTCTTGGAAAAGTTTGATCTCTCAAGCAGCCATACAGAAACCACCTTGGCAGGACAGTCTAGTTATCAGTTTCTTATCTGAGCTGTTCAAACAGGTCTGGTGCAAGTCAATGTCAATCAACAAGTAGGCCTTGCTGATAAAAAAAAACAGCATAGGCCAGAGAGCAAGAAATTCCTGAGTGTGCAGCCCATATACCATAAAGCTGAGTTTAGAAAGTCTGTTTCTGCACTTCAGGTTCCCTAACTGAATGCAGAAAATAACGATTATTTATTATTATTGCCAATTATTCATCAGTGTAGCATGGGTCCTTTAAATACACAGCTAGCTACAAGGGCATGGTATTTCCATTGGTTTTCGTGATACTTTTCAGTATTATGTACAGGAAATTTTCCTTCCTGTCTGTATCTAGATGGAAGCAGCTTCTTTTTGTTTTAAGCAAGGACAAATTATGAGGATTTCTGAATCTAATGTGAAGGAATATTATAAGGGTTGGGAATTATTGCAAGCTGGAAGCTGGGTCCACAAAGGAGCTCACCACACACCTGCCCACCCATCCTCCACAACGAAAAAGAGCATTATTTTTAAATCATAATGCTTGGCTTAGAACACTTTACTAAAAATACGACCCCCAAACAGTTCCTGGTTACTACTGAAAGTTCACAGGTGCAAAAGTCATTTTGCAGTGTGGTGTGGGGGCTGATGGCTCTCACTATTATTTACCTGTAGTTATCTTGTAGCTCATAAGTCCTGTTGCAGGTTTCATTGGACAAGCCTCAGTGCTAGGACAGTAAAACAAGTAGCAGTTTGGATGTGTACTTGTTCTTGCAGCATAAAAAATAATCAAATTACACTTCTTGTCTCCTGCAAAACAAAGTAAATGCCTGTTTCAGCAGTAAGAACTTTTATAGCAGTATGGTAATGAGATCCAGTTTGTTAACTTTTGCTCGTGTGAGTAAGAGGAAAACTACTAACACATAACATTCCTACAGGAAAAAACCAGCAAGGACTGCAGAAGAATGGCCCAGGGCCAAAATATGAAAGGTCACACCTTCCTTTTCCTGTACAAATAAAGTTGGGGAAATTATGAGTCTAATCTCTCATCCTCCCCTCACGCATACCACACTGGCACCACTTTATACAACAATTGCTCACTTAGAAATTCTGATAAATCTGAAAACCTCCTCGATATACTCATGGGGAAGAAAATTCTTTAGACATTTTTCCTTATTACATCCCAGGAATCGCTTGGCTAGTTGCTGCTTCGGGGGGTCACCTTCACCAGTGTCATTTCTACTTGCTACTCTACCTCCTACTGCTCCAAGAGCTTGATTCAAACCAGCTGTCTCAGAGGAGGGTGAGCATTCTCATTTTTGGCTAAAATTAAATACAGCGCAAAACGTCAGCTACTTTTAGTGCATCTATTAAACACAACTTATGCACCTTCGGCGTTGGGGATTTGGGAGGTTTTGACGCCTAAAACTACCGCTGTTTCCGTGATGCAACTATTTTCCTGAACACTACGGGGTCTTGCGTTAAGATCTAACATCTACTGGCAAAAGAAGGTAGCAGCCGCAAGCTGGAACTAAGCGCAGCCTGAACGAGAGGGTAAATTCAGTGCTGAACAGGGAGAACACCAGCAGCTGACCACCCCGCGAGCCCAAACTCCAGGATTGTTCTCCCAGGCAGTGGCAGAGAAGGAGGCCGAGGTTACCTGCGAGCCGGTGCCCCGAGCAGCAGGCGCGGACACACGCACCCGCGCTGGGGACGCGCAGCGGCTCCGCGCCCCGGACGCCGCGGGGCAGGGACAAGCTTATATCGATGATGGAATTCTCCATCTTCTCCGCGGAGCACTCCTGGCTCAGCGCCGGCCCGGCCATCACGCAGGTGATCACCAGCAGGCGAACCGGCCAGCGGCTGCCCCCGCGGGACATGGTGACCCGGAGCGGTCCCCGCGGGGCTCCTCCGGCACGGCCGGGATTCGCGGCCAGCGGCAGCCGGGGGAGCCGCTCCGAGGGATCTCCGCTGCTCCCGGGGCGGGCACCCGTTCCTGGGACACCTTCGGGCTACCCCCGCCCGCAGCGCGGGCTCGGGAAGGCAGCGGCGGAGCCTGGCCGGGCTCGGGACGGCGGCTCGGGGGAACCGCGGCTGTCCCGGCACGTCCGGGAGGAGGGGCCGTGGGAGGCGGGCCCGGGACGCCTGCTGCCCTCCTCCTGCCTGCCTGCCCTCCTCCTCCTCCTGGAATTCCTGCTTACCTGCCTACCTGCCTTCCTCCTGCCTTGCAGCCTGCCCTCCTCCTCTCTTGCTTCCTTCTCCTTCTCACTGCCCGCTATTCTCCTGTCCCATTCCTGCCTTTTTTTCTGCCTTCCCTCCGTCTCCCGTCCTGCCCTCTTCCTCCTGCCGGACCTTCTGCCTTCCTCCCGCCCTCCTTCTCCTGCCTGCCCAGCGGGGCTGCGAGGGTATTCCCGCTCCTACAGCCACTCGCCGGCACCAAGGGTTCTTCCTGAGCATCAGACACAAAGGCAAAACCACCTAGAGAAGCTCTTGATGATCAGGCTGATACGGCTTTACCCACAGTCAGACTTTTCCTCCACCTGAGATCTGCTTTTGGGAGCTGTAATGAAAGCGATTAATAATGCATATCCTGGACTAAACGGATGTGGGCATATTTCCATGTGTGTGTAAAAGACTCCTTGCTACCTGAGTAATCTGGTTCAAATCATAACCAAGCATGAGATGTTTGTGGAATGGGAAAAAAAATAAACAAAAAAGCCTATCTACTGGGACCCTGACTGGTGTCTTGGCCATTCTTCTGTCAGCTGTCTCAGTGCAATTGCTTGCTTAAGTCATGTTTTTGCTTGGAAATTTTTCATTTCCTCTTTTTAGTTTCCTTTTCTTACAATTTTGGGGTAGTGTTTAGGAGTAAAAGTAGACCAAAGGAGTAAAAGGATTATAAGACAGATCCCTTCTTTTTCAGGAAAGAGACCATCTTCTTTTCAGAGATGTGCATTACCTGAGGAGATCCCAAAGGGCAGGTTAGTTTATGTATTGTAATGGTTAGATGCCAAAGCATGGGCTGTTGTTTCGTTTTTCATGCCCAGTCAGTCCCCTTTGTCAATACTGCTGGGTGTTGGCTTTTATTTGGACATGAGTGTTGTAAGAGACTGAGCCCACCATCTCATTTTGCATCACATGGCTATCTTGGGGCAATTAATAATGTTTGTTTCTGATTCTTGCAGTCTTGGTGGGATGGTTTCTTCTAAAATTTTCAGCTGCACTTGTCTAAGAAAATGTTCCTTTCTAGCCCTCTTTTGGTAAACTGGTGACATTATTTTCACTGTTAAAAGAAAAAGTCCCAAGAGAATCTGAACATTAAAGTGTTGCCTACTAACTGCATCACACAATGAATGAGCAGGGGAATGAATACCAAAAGCAAGCACAGGTGTTACCCCTGCTATGTATTAGACAAAGTTGTAGCTGCCACCTGCCTTTGCTTATGTAAAGGGGTGGAAGAAGCCAAGCAGAAAGAAGCTGAAAAATAAGGCTAAAGGTCTGGCTGAGGTGGTCAGAACAGCTGAGAAAACTGGTTTTTCACCTGAACTGTTGGGATGGTGAATGTGAGAATATGCACAGAGGCTGCTGTGGTCAGACAGGCATAGATGACCATGGGAAAATGAGAAGGGCTGATGTCATCTATAATATAAGCAGGGCAGAAGAGATACTGGGGATAGATAACATGACTGACCCATTCCAGCCACCATGGCAAATTTCTGCTCCTCCTGGTGGGGCAGGAACTCAGTCTCCCTGGGGAGACCAGAAGCAAATGGGTCAGGCTGCTGAGGTGCAGGGAAGTCAAGGTCTATCAAAAGCTATGCAGAGACCACATCCACTGAGCTAGGAGAGAGCCAGCCTTGCCCAGCAGCTGCTGAGTTCCCTTACCACTGCAATGGGAAGAAAGGGAGGCTGAGACAGGGAGAATGGTGGGACACCATTAGCTCTTAGACATAGTGCTAGGTCACTAAAGGTGTTTTCTGTAGAGCATCTCTCTGCTTTGGAGCCAGTGCTCTACATGATTAAATGCTCAGGCACAGATAAGATGAACCTCTACTGTAGTCTATTCTAATAGGTTGCAAAAGTACCTAGTGCAGTGTACAGCCTACAGCTAGCAGCAGCTTCTGTTGGATTGGGATTGCCTTCCCATAGCCTGGATCCCAGTAGCACTGCTGAGGTGCAATCCTCAAGAGACAGGAGCATCATTATTGTGTGAGATTAAATCTTGGTGGAAATTAGCAAAGGCAGTCAAGAGAAACGGTGCTGAGTTCAGCGCAGAGCTTCGGATGATGTCAGGCTTTGGGTGTGAGCAGAAAGCAGGCTTGTTCAGAAACCAGCACGGGCCAGGGCAGTTCTTATTTACAGACACTTCTTCTGCCATAGGCATGATGTGTTTGCTGATTTGACTGTCAAATGTGAAAACAGTAAGTCTCAAATCTCAAAGTATGTTTCCTTCTCATTTACTAGTGTTTTTTTGAGTTTTTAAATCTTGTTTTCCTAAGCCTGAGGTGCCTGTGGACTTTTGATCTGGGCTGCTTTTACCTCACTCCTGGCACATAGGTATATAAGAGCTGCTGGTGATGGGTGTTGCCCACACTGCTCTGTGCCCAGCACTTTGGGGTTTGGCAGGTTTGCCTTGGTACAGAAGAATGAATACCTTTAATTAAAAAAAATCACACAATCACAGAATTGTTAGGGTTGGAAGGGACCTCTGGAGATCGTCTAGTCCTGCCCCCCTGCCAAGGCAGGGTCAGCCAGAGCAGGTGGCACAGCAATCCACATTCCAGGTGGCTTTGGAATTTCTCCAGAAGGGGAGACTCCACAACCTCCCTGGGCAGCTGTTCCAGTGCTCTGCCATTGTCAATGGGAAGTTCTTCTTCACGTTGAAATAAAACTTCTCATATTTTAGTTTATGGCCGTTGCTCCTTGTCCTATCACTGGGCACCACTGAAAAGAGTCTGGTTCCTCCTCTTGGCACCCCCTTTAAGATATTTATCTGCATTAAAGAGATCCTCTCTCAGTTGTCTCTTCTCCAGACTAAACAGGCCCAGCCCCCGCAGTGTCTTTGTAGCAGGGCATCTCACGCCAGACAACTCAAACAGGTCAAGCTGTCTTGTAGTCGGTCATTTTGGGGCCATGGGGTTAACATGGGTCTGGCATCTCCCAACTGCCAATAAATATCTCACTGTCCAAAGTGAGATCTGGAATGGGTTAGTGGCCTGTGATCAGTGGTTGAAGATCTCCCCTACCAGAATTACCTTTTCCCACTTGGAGCTGATTTCAGCACAAATGCTGAGCATCCCTGGCCGGGCCAGGGAGGGGATTATCCTGCTTTGTTCTAGGCTGTGGCAGCCTCACCTTGAATATTGTGTGAGTTTTTGGGTGCCACAATATCGGAAAGACATAAAGCCATTAGACAGTGTCCAAAGGAGGGCACGAGGATGGTGAAGGGCCTTGAGGGGAAGCCGTGTGAGGAGCAGCTGAGGGCACTTGGTCTGTTCAGCTGGAGGAGACTGAGGGCAGACATGGCAGTCACAGCTTCTCCTGAGGGCAAGAGCAGGGCCAGGCACTGANCGGCGGGCGGGGGACGGAGGCACCGCCATGGGCGCGGAGCAGAGCGCCGAGGCCGAGAGCCGCCCGGGCGAGCCCAGCGCCGCAGGTCGGTGCCTGGCGGGGAGCGAGGGCCCGGGGCTGTGCCGGCACAGCGGCTGTGGAGAAGGGCACGGATGTTTCCTTGGGAGGGACAGCGGCTGTGGAGAAGGGAAGGGCTTGGAGAAGGGAAGGGCTGTTTCTCCGGGAGGCAGCGGCAGCGCGGCCCGGCCCTTCCTGTGACGGCGCGGGGGCACCGCCCGGGCCGGGGGAGCCGAGCCGGGGATGGGGAGCGCCCCGGGCGCGGGTGCGGAGCTGGCGGGGCCAGCCGGGTGGCGGGCAGACAGTGCTGCAGGTGTTCCCGAATCAGCTGTTCCCCGGTGGGGAGAGGGAAAGGAGCTTAGAGCCCTTCAGTGATCCCGACAATGTGCTATAAAAAGCATACCTGTGCGATGTTAAATAGAGCAGTATTCGCATAGGGTTGGATTCTGGTGTGATCTGCTTGTAAAGTTGATTATTCCCTCTCCCTCCAATATCCAGCATCTCCGTTGCCAGCCAAGCAACGAGCAAAAATGGACGACATTGTGGTTGTAGCCCCAGGAACACAATCCTCACGGAATGTCAGCAATGATCCAGATGTCATAAAACTCCAGGAAATCCCAACTTTCCAGCCCCTCTTGAAAGGTAAGTGATTGTTCTTCCTCTGTTTTTAAATGCTTTCTTTTTTTGTATCTCATGTCATTTGTGTATCCTGAGGTATCTACTGAAGTTCATATTTCTGTCCCTATTTTTCACTTCCCCTTTTGTTTTAAACCTTACTCTCTTTTGTTGTCCCATAATTAATCCCAGCCTTCTAAACAGTGGGTGAACTAGTTTAGGGGTGTGCTGGTAATGTTCTCTGTAATAGAACCATCTACTGTGAAGACAAAACAGCTCCAAGCATACCAGCTTGCCCTGTAACACTGGTTGATGAGAGATGCTGTGTTATGTTCTAATATGTAATGGATGACTGTCTCCTGTTTTGCTCTAGTCTTTTAAAAACAGACTGTGTGTTACTCTCAGAGTCAAAGCTACCTGTGTATGCGTTCAGCTGCTTGAAATCAAGGTACCTTATGGGAGTTTTCAACACAGAGCAGATTTTATTCTTGTTTTTTGTAGTGGGGTAGATGGGCTGAGACTTTTCTTTGTTTCTTTTCCTCCCACTATTTTTTTTTTTTTTAGCTTTCATCCCTTGCACTCATTCTTTATTTCTTCTGTTCAAAGGAAAGTGAAGATTTCAATCGAAGTTGTTGAGCCTGCAGTTTAACAAAAAAACTGGCCTGAATGTTTTGTGGCCTAGCTTCTAGCTATCTCTTTTTGAGGAAAATGCATAGTGGTCTTATTATCTGAAAAGGCATCACTAGAGGTAATCTACCAGAGGTAGCATCACACCACCACTTTTTGGACAGAAAGTATTTGCTTTTTGTTTGTTTGTGTATGGCTACTGCATGAGGGTACTGAAACGTGACTAAAACTTGAAGACATTATTATAGCCTACTGGGCCATACATTTAACATTTATTGGACACTTTCTTTTATGAGGATGTTCTGGATGTGCAGGCACTGACTGCTGTTTCCAGCAGAAGGGGCAAAAAGAGAGGCCATGAAAAAAAGCAGAACATGCTTTGCCTGTAAAGCACATGCTTTGTCCTGCTTTGTATGTAAGACAGAACCAGGGTCATGCTAGTGACAGCTTGAAATGTAAGTGCTGGAATCCAAATCTCTAAAACAAATGAGGAAGTTTTAATGTGAAAGAAAAAATTTAGAAGATGCTAAAACATCTGGCATGAAAAAGTTGTGTTTGTGTAGGAGTGTGATGACAAAGAGTTTCAGTTCCACCCAAGCTCATGAACAAACCTGGGTTGCACAAGACCTCTGGAAGGAAGTCCTGGGAAGTGGGACTGGTGATCACTTCCAGAGATGGTGTTCTTGTGAGGCTGTTAGAGTCTCAAGGCTCCAGGGCTTGAGGTGGGAAGTGAGAAAGAACAGAGAGCAGCAGCCATGTGGCTGAGATGCAAAGGTTGGAGAGCACTACCTTGAATGACCAGTCCAGGTCCTTCAGCTCCTGAATGTGCACCCTTAAAGTTGCCTTGGTGACTGAGTTGCTTTTTCTGGCCTTACTTTGGACCTGAAGCTGTGGATGTACAATAGAAACATTCTCTTCTTATCACTTGGCCTGCTGCTTCCCTAGGAGTCTCCTGAGATGTGGTGGCATCTCAAGAGTTTTGCATGCTGAATCACTTTTGTGAACACCTTTTTCAGCCTCAAGTACTTGTTATTCCTTGAACAACCAGACTGTGATACTTGGGTTCACTACAGAAAGCAGTGTGGGCCTGTTGAGTGAGTTGACTCTTGAGAGATGGCAGATCTACCACAGGCCCACTTGAGAAACTGTTCTGTTTGGGACTGGTCTCTTATCTTTGTTCTTCCCGTGCAAGGTTATGTTTCTGGAATGGTTGAAGAAGTTTCAAGATCTTTTAGGAGCTCATTCTAAAAGCTTGTATCTTGTGATCTACCAGCTTGGAGGCGGACTTACAGTCCACAGTGAAGTGGACTTCATTGTTCTATTCAGTTTCTCCTTGCCTAAGCAAAGCCAAGGGGTTTTATTTTGCTTTGGAGTTTCAAATCATTAAATAAAGGGACTGGCAAAGTACATGGTCATGTAAACACTATATGTTCTTGAAAAACAAATGCCCTTGTTCCTCCTAGCCATATTGAGTTGAGCTTGTGATCAGTGAACCTGGAAATCTTTACCATTGTGGGCTTTCACTTGGAAGAAAATGCCAGTGTCCTGTCCATTACACCTTTCATGCTTTCCCTTGTCTTCTACAGAGAGAACTGCACCTCAGAGGTACAGCTAGGAGCCCTTGTAAAAAGTCCCTCTCCATATTTCTTGTAGGCTCACTTCAGGAACTGGAAAGCTGCTGTGAGGTTGCTCAAAGCTCTGTCCAATTTGACCTTGAAGACAGCCTGTTGCAGCCTCATCATAAAAAAAATTTCTTCCTTATGTCCAATCTAAACCTACCCTCTTTGGTTTAAAACCTATGTCCTTGCTCCTTCATTGCAGGCTAGACAAAAAGTCTCTCTTTCTTGCGAGCTTTATTTGTCTCTGGAGGCTTTTTGGGGAAAGAAACATTTTCTTGCTTATGGCTAGAATTGTGCACTGGTAAAAGGTATTCAGAATGAAGAAACAATAGAAACAGAGGTTACTGTATCACTGCAAAGGCACTGTGTGAGCAGCAGAAACTTCTTTACAGACTGTGCCTCCTCCTGTTCCCATAGGATTTTGTGATTAGTTTCCTTCCCAATCTCATTTCAGGGTTCTTCAGGTCAGCCTGGTGTTATTGTGACCATCTGAGAATCCTGACTGCTTGACAAAAGCTGCTAGATAGGCAGTGACTGTCAGCTGCTGCTGGCAGGTCAGGGAGGACTGTGACCTCCCTCTTGTACATTAAAATTAACCCCTAACTAAAACAGCACCTGTAGTAACTTGGAACAAACTTTTGGTACTGGTTATGTTTTTGTGCAGCCCTTTCCCTTGTTTCCTCCTTCTTTGGAGGAAGCTGTTATGGCAGCATCCCTTGGAAGTGTAATACTGAGTATTGAACATACTGTGAGTGCACTGAATATGGGCTTGTGGTTATTTAGAGATAATTCAGCAGCCCAGTTTTGTGTTCTGACTTATTTCTGGAGGAAACCTTAATACTAAAAGAACAGTTTTAATGCTAGATATGTAGCTGTTGAAGCTGTTGGTGGTGCCTGCTTGGCTTTCTGCAAGAACGGGATGATACTTTTCTTTCTGTTTTGTTTTGTCTGATGGTGTTTGGATCGTTGTGTGCAAGTTCCCAGCAGAGCAGGGATTGTTTCTGTGAATTAAGCAATGTGCTGATGTGCTGCTGGAGACTGGCCTATGAACAGATCAGCTATGTCACACGCAAATTCCATTTGTCGTGTGCAGCATGTCTTCTGTCATAGGAACTCCTGGTCCCTCAAGCACTGAGAGAAAAAAGGTCAGCAGAGGCTGCTGAGGCTCACCTGCATTCCCAGATGTATCACATAGATCAGAGGTGTCTTTTTTGCAGACATTCAGCAAGTTACTTGTGCACTCCATTCCCCTTTGTCTTGAAGACCACTTTGTCTAACATAGGTGGTCTTCATCTTACAGTCTTGTGAAGGGTATTGTGTGCAGCTCATTAGCATCCTCCAGCCCAGAATAACTGGATTCTTGTCCTACAGATAATCCTGCTGTTTTTTTGAGAATAGCAAGTAATGGGAAGAGGTTGCTTGGTAAGGTTGTGGCATTTCTGCCCATAAAGGTTTTAAGGGCATATTGAGCAAAGCGCTGTCAGTCATGAAGTGGAAGTAAATTAAGTAAGTAATTACATTAAGGAGTATACAGTGAGAACTTTACTTACTGTGCTGCTTGTTACCAATATTTATTATTGTTATTTATTAAGAAAGGCATTTGATAAAGAACACAGTGAGACTTTTACTCTGAAAGTCGAGGCTGTCATTTACTTGCAAGTAGTGCCACAAGGAAACCCAGATTACATGGCAGAAAGAGTAGGTCCAGGATAAGTAGTTTCCTTTTAGGCTCAATATATTTTGAAGTGGAAAACTTGTCATGTATTACAGCTGGTGTACTTCTTCAGCTGAGAGACACAGGGAGGTGCTGAGAACTTCTTTTTTGAAGTAGTTTTTCAGGTAGGAAAGCTATTTGTCTAAAAAAATGCCAGTGTATTTTTCTTTCTAGCATAGTGTATAAAGGAAGGATGGATGTTTAGCATTTACTGCATTTAAAGCAAGATCTTGTCACATATTCCATATTTTCTTACATCCTCTCTTCTTCCCCTTTTCTCGCTGTATGCTCCTACTTCAATTTATAGTGTAGGAAATTTAGCTAATAGCACATGTCAGTGAGCTTTATTCCTATAATTCTCTACACATGGTACTTGAATACTTTTATAATTCTGTCCCTGTGCCTTACAAGGAGGATCTGCTGCTTGCAACTGCTGAGGGTATAGGCCTCTACTAGAATTTAAAACATCCAAGTTTGTTGGATGGACCCCATGCCTGGTACTTGTAACAAAATGTGCATGTTGGGTGGAAGGAATACCAAGAATGTCAGTACATCTGCCTGGTGAGTTTGAGTTTTTTAATTGTTATTTTGTTTGTTAGTGGGGTTGTTTTTTTTGATGTGGGTTTGCTGTTTCTTTGGGTTTTTTTAGGCTTGTAGAGCAATATCCTGTATTGTAGAGATCTGTCTCTCCATTTTGAATTCATGACTTGAAAGTAGCTCCTGAAATCAGAATCTAGAAGATGCTTCAGTTTTGAAGAAAGGAGCTTTCCCTTCAAAGGACAGGTGAAGGAGTGGATAAGATGATGTCTGACTTCCATGTATTCCTCAGTTGTTGGCTGTTTGGAGACCTGAACTAAGTTGGTTCTCTGTGTGAGAGGATTTGGGTCTGTGGTTAGACATTATCCAGTCAATATGCTCAACACCCACAGGGAGAGCATTAGGAGCTGCAGATACTGAGTTCTCTACCTTTCCCTTCCCCTTTGCCAGCTGTTCCACACCCCTTGGTGTAGTCTGTGTGTTGGCTGATGAGCAGAATGAGTGTGAGCTTGTCTGCCTAGGGATTAGCCTGGCCTCTTCGCTGGCTGAGGACCTTGGAGCTCCAGTTTCTACTGAACCCCATAGCTGTGACTCTTACCTGGATCTGCTCAGGCACATGCTGCTCCTCCCCACCTTCTTGCTGCATGGGAATAAGCTTTGGTGGTCATCTCAAGTCACCTGCAGGTCCTCCTCCCTTTACCTTCACACAACCTGGCAGAGCTCTTCAGCTGGCAGTGCAGCCCTTGGGGTGCAGCTGCCCTGGGGATGCATTAGAAGATGTGCTGAGCAAATTAACCCATGTGGGAGGGAGTTAACTGTGTCCTGGCTTATCAATTTCCCACAGACTTTAATGAGGTGTATCTGCATGCTGGCCAGTGTACCTTGAAATCACTATTAACAGGCTAAGGTGAAAGGCAAATAACTGCTTAAAACATCTAAAATATCCAAGTGTAATCATAAATGCTAACAGAATGTGTGATCTCTTTATGTTGGGAGGAGACTGGAAATCAGATGCATCTGATTGATCAGGCAGAGGAGGTGGTGTGTTCTACTGGAGTGTAGATGGTGAATCTTTCCAGACAAGAATAAGCATGTAATGGGAAAGCACATGGAGAACTCTTTTTAGTCCTCAAGGATTTTAGGCATCAAAATCTGGATAGAATTGTTTCATTTTTTTCCCTCTCTCTCCTTCACGTTTGTGTACTTTTATTCAGCATTACTGCCTTGTTCATAAGTTAAGACTTGATTGAGTTTTTGACTGAGGGGCGAGTTAAATTTCTCACTTCTTTTTAATGTGTGTGTTGGTGTCTTTCTCTGATGGATGTCCTTCTGTTGAATGTGATGTTTTCTATCAAGGAAAATTGCATGCAATGAAATGTTCATGTCAGAAATGTGCCTAGGAGATGCATTTATGCCCTGTACATCTGTACTGTACAGACCTGTCTTTACTGGATATAGCAGCTGTACATGTGTAGGTTGCTTCATGTGATGCTGTGTGACCCCCCCTGTCCCCATTAATATTCTTTCTCTTGACTGGTGTCTGGTTTTGGAATGTTTGTGTCTTCCTGCTGGACCAGCAGCAGCATTGCATTGCATCACTTTTGAAAATTGAATGTTTCTGTTTGATCTTAGGCTTTATAGGAATTAATAAGTTTATCCAAGTCCAGAAGGTTATTTGGTTTTGGGCCAGTTAGTTTATTGAGAAATATTATGCTTACCCAAGAGGGTGTAAATTATTGCACTCTAATAATTGATTTTTTTTTTTCCTTATGGGTGCTGATTCAGTCAAGTGACTATGCTAGAGGTAAATGATGAGAGGATGCTTCTCTGTGTACTGCCTGTCTGCAGTTAACTGCACTTTCTGGAACACCACATCATTCAAAAATTCCACTCTTTTATTTATTTCCTGCCCAAACACTATCAGCAGAATAAAGAGCAGATTCCAGAAAGTCATATGTGTAAATAACTTACTCCTTTTCTAATTAGTGTTTGACTTACTAAAATAGCATAAAAATGAAAAGGGTTTTAAGGTACAAATGAAAAAGCAGGTCTGCTCCAACCTTATTATCAAAGCAGTGTGATGGGAGCTCAGCTTTAACCATGTTCTCTCTGGATAATTGTGTAAGATGAGATCAACAGCTGACCAATAAAGCACAGGTCAGCAAGCTCATTGTTATGAAACCTTGAAGTTGAGAATCAAATTTGATCTGCCTCTATTCCTTTCTTAGGGCGTCTTAACAAAAGGGAAAATAGGAATTTTGTGGTTCATTTGGCTTAAACAGTGAGGGCTGACATACTGAATATCCCTCTATTTTTCATGTGGGGCTGGCCATGGTATGCTTGGCTTGTTGACACCCTTGCATGCATAAACCAGAAGATGTGCAACTGCAGATTGCATATGAACCCTGAGATGCAGATGATCTCCTGGACATCCTGATTTTCAGTTTGCAGTAGTAACAAAGTGATGAGTAGTGATGTTAGTAGGGAGTGGAATTGCTGCCTGTTGTAGCTGTGCATAGGCACCACTCTGCCAGCATGCCTGCAGGCTGAGCTAAGGGGCTCCAGGCAGCCTTTGGTGGGAGCTGCTGAAACACTGCTCAGCCTGTGCCATCCTTGGAATACCGTAATGCTTATTAGTGTGGGAGATGTTTTTCTTTTTTATGGTGGAAATTCTTATCTTTCAGCAATCTTAAGCCACTTGAGAAGTTTTGAAGATGGCACTGTAGCGATGTGAGCGCCTTCTGTGTGTGAGCTGGTATCTTGGATGCTTGTGGAGTTTCTTGTTTGAGGTTTTCCTGTGTGTATGTGTGTGACTGTTTACATGGGTGCTTTTACCTGTGTTGCACATGTCTACTTCTCTATGTTTCAAAATATTTATAATACTATAATTATGTGTGTAATTGTGGCACATAATTTCGTAGAAGACAAAATATGCCCAGGCTGCCCCTTGATGTGTTCATTAAATGCAAAATGTGCAATATCTCCTGCCTGCCTGTTGTATTAAAGATCCACTATGAGTATGTTTCTTCATGTTGTAAAGAGCTGAAGGGCAAAATTAAGTGCACTTGCTACTTATGAGAGGTTTTTTAATGAGGTTAAGGGCAAACAGTAAAAATACTAGGCTGCTGTTTGAATACACTTGTGTGGTTTTTTTGGGTTTTTTTAAATATGCTGATGCATATAGAAATGACACGCTTGAAAAGGTAGGTGAGTCTGTACTAATGCAGTGAAAACTGAGACTTTGGGATCCTGTGCTGCAGTTGTTGGTTAGGACGTCCCCTGGAAGTCACTTGTGTAACTTAGTAGTATTGCAGTGTGAAGTGTCATTCAGTGTTGCAGTAAAAGACCTGAGAAGCTCAGGCATTAAAATTAGATTATTTTCACCATGCTACATCAGCATGGTGATGTATTTGTACCCAAGGGAAAGGCATAACAGCAAGTGGGATACTGGGACAGCAGCACAGGATGCTAGTGGGTAACTGCTGTGCAGGAGAAATCTATGCATTTCATGCCTTGGGAGTAAGAAGGTGCACCAGCAGTCCTTCAGCTCAGGCTTGCAGTGTCCTTTCTCTGTTTTCTGACTCTGTTTTTTACCCCTGTAGTTAAGAAAATGGATATTGAGCTTGGAAATCCTGCAGTCTAGGTAAGGGCCACAGGGTGTCAGTGGAATACAAAAGAAGTAGCAGACGTGGCTGAAAAGGGGTGGAAACCTTGCTGAAACAGCACACTGGAAACTGCTTTCTCTTCAAGCTCTTTCCATGAACATTTGTGTTCTATTTGCACTGGTACCAAGTGACCAAGGTCTTGGTGACCTTGCTGGGTTTGGTGTTGTTGGACCTGTGAGTTGGGCCACACAGTGCTTTTTACTGAGAGGCAGCTACAGGCTGAAACAGTACTAGGTCTGTGAGGAGGAGATGGTGCAGTGATCTTCAGCTGAAAACCTTTCAGAAAGCTTTATGATCTTGAAAAATAGAAATTTAGGGTGCGACTTATTTTTGGTTGTTGTTACTAGTGGGTTTCTAAGTGTGTGTGGTAAGAAAATGTGTACATAGATCAGCAATAATTCAGGTGAAAGAATTTGAGGTTCAGAGGCTGTCCATGGCTCTTGATCCTCACCTCAGTACACCATCTGTAATAGGGAGTTAGGTAATTTTTTCTTGACAACACTGTTTTGATCATAGGTGTGTTGAAGACCAAGGTGATCTCATGCCAAGAGTGGTGCATAGTAAGTGCTTCCCTGGTGGCCCATTGTGCTGAGAAAAAATGTTTATTCAGCACAGGGGATGGAACTTGAGAACTGTGTCTAGAAAATTATTGCAACACTCTTTCCTTCTCCCCAGCTCAAAAATGTTCAGTTCAACAGGGTCTTCTTTCCAGTTCATCACCAGCCCTACAAACCAGCCTTGCTGCAAGAGTGCAGATCATGGGATGAACTGCATGAGGGGAGAGACACGAAGTAAGAAGGGGAGAGGGGAAGAAATAATGTGTCTGTTAAGTGATAGCCTAAAATTCCAGGCTTTTACCCCACCTTCCTTGTGTATGAGTACAGGTAATTCACATAAATGAAGACATTTGTTTGGGAGAATCTTTGTATTGATCACATATGTCTGTTCAGCTAAATCCAGTGCTTTGGTAATTCCTAAGTTATTTTTAGGAGAGGGAGTGTTGAAGAGGAATGTCTTGAACCTTAATCTCTCTTGCCTTGGAAATGTCATGGAGGTATCTTGTGTCCAGTCTGTCTTGCCAATAAAAGCCCTTTGAGTTGGCAAGGGATTTATGTGATTCTCTTTTCATGAGTGCATTAATGGGAGGTCTGTACCACAACATCTGGACATCAGCTGGAGAGTACTGTCCTTCACTATATGCTGCCCAAACCTTTTGGTGCTTGGGAAGGTTGTTGGTGCACACCAGGAACTTAAGATTATAACCTATTTGCATATAACCATTTAAAAAAATTTAAAATGCTAATATAGGCAATGTTACTGCTTGCCTAAAGTTGTTCTTGGTGAGACACCATGCAAAATTACCTGTGCATGTTCTCCTCCCCCGATCTCAGCTGTCCAAAGTGAAATCCCTGGCAAGGCATGCCTCATCAGCACGTGAACTTTGGTGTAAAAGTACTGGAGTCTGAGTTTCCTCGTTTAAAATTCACTTTTTCTGCAGACTTTTTCTAAACTCCTGTGCCAGCTACCATGGATGGGAAGCCATGTTTCAAGTTAAAACAAGAAGCATAGTGCCAAGGAAAACCCTTATCCTAAAGAATCCCTTTCTTTTTCAGATATTAGCTGACCAGACAAGTGATTGTCTCTTCCTACTGTGTTTTTACTCTGCTGTGTCCTTATTGTGGTGGGTTTTCTGCTGTGCATTCTCCACCCTCTCTCTGGCTGTTGTGTGTAATTGGAAACTGACCTGGGATCTGCTGGACTGCAGATACCGTTTGCAGTTGTGGTGCTGTAAATGGAATGCTTCCAAAGAGCTCCTTGGAAAGTGTGATATTATGGACCAGGGAATTATAAATCATAGTCATCAAGAGACTTCAGAAACCATAATTTTCATCTGGAAGTGTTTCAGTGAGTAACCCTTTGCTTTTAGTTCTTAGTCAAACTAAGATGGTGTTGATGAGCTCCGGGAAGAACAAATCCTGGTGATGCTTCACGAATTTTGGATAAAATTAAAGTGTTCCTTTTGATACTGTGTCAAATACAAATAAAACTGCTGGAAAGGCACTACTGACTTTCCTGGTGCTGGCTGATCTCTCTGCAAGGAATGGCTCAGGGTTGGTCTCAGCTGGCTCAGGAGGAGGATGGGAGAATGGATACAATTCTGACCAGCCTTTCTCATTCTTTGTAGTAGGAGTCTTGGAAGGTTTCTGTCAGCTAAATAAAGCCTGAACCTAAAGGGGAAGCTTGATTTTCTTTTTAACCCTGAAGTCTTGACTTCATCTGATTAAGCAGAACCTTTATCTTTAATAGGAAGTGGAAGAGATACTGGAAATAAAACTTCTTATGTACTGCATGCTGCTTTGTCTCCCATGAGAGCAAATCTTGCTATTTCTGTGATGTGAAAGTAGCAAGATGCAGGTGATTGAAATGGAAGTACATGTTTGCATTTATACATTTGCAGAAACAGGACAAATCAGGATAGAATACTTACTCTTGCTTTTGGTTGTCTCCCCTTCAGGGAACTTGTTACCAGTTTTAGTATGAACTGAAATTTGGAGTCAGTTTGGGTGGTGGCTGAATTGCTTTTTTTTGCAGTAGTTTGCAATTCTCCACTGTTGTACATTCCCTCAGTTATTCATCTGATTTATTATGTTCTGTGGTAGAGAAGACAGAAGGAATTTGTAGATTAATCACTTGGAACATAAATGATTTCTTTTGTCTAATGATCTCTATTATGACAACTGATGATTAAGCTACAGTGGTGTTTTAGACTTTCACTTCTTTATTTCAAATGCCAAATGCCTTTTATTACTATCTGAATGCAATTACTTTTGTGGTCAATGTTTGCATATGTATTTAGATGAGGAATGTAAAGGCTCAGCCTAGATTTTAATGCCAGGCAGTGGGACAAATGTGGTAGGAGCAGAATTATTTTTCATGTCATAGCTCTTGCCTGTGCAAAGAAAATTGTGGTGGTATGTCAACCTTTGTACCACCTCAACTTGCAGAAGGAAGCATCTAAAAAAGTTGGAAGTTTTGATTGCATGAACTATTTAAGATGTAAGTAGAAATAAAGCAGTTTTCTGTGCTGTGAAACAACAGGAGTGTGAGTTAGGTACAGAGTACTGTACTGCAGGAGTAGGATTGATGTGAAAAAGGGTGGTCTCTCTATAAAGATACAATGAAATGGTTGAGTGAGTTGGCTAAAAATGGGCTGTGCTGATCTGCCATCATGGGTAAGATAAGGGTAGTGCATTCAGGACAAAAGGTAGAAATTGTTAAATATTAACAGGTTTGGCAGAGTTTTGGGAAAAGGTGAGAAACTGAGGATGTTTGCTTTCCATCCTCCAATCAATTAATATTTAACCAGTGGTCCTGAGTGACTCATCTCTACTCCTTGTAAACAAAATTTTAAGATGAAAGGAAGATAGGGTGATCAATGTAACCAAGGAATTCCCTGGGAAATAAAAAAGGAAAAATGCTTCTGGCAGGCAAGGAACTTGATTTGGCTCACCATGGGATCTGGCAGGCACTTTGGCTGGTGTGGGGAGAAATCCCAGGGGTTGTGGACTGCGGTCATGTGGGCACCAGCTGAGATCAGCTCTGCCAGCTGTCCCAGTTAGGTACTTTAGGACTAAGGCAAGCACATATCCAAAATTAGCTTCTGGACTTGGTGCAGGAGAAGATAACATGTGCAGGATTTATTGAGGCACTCTGGCTTCCCACAGAGTGTCCCTTTTGGATTCACTGATGCTTTGCTGACCAACACACTCCTCAGGAAAGTGGGGCAGGGTGGTTATGAAACACAGGGTGGTGATGCTGTGGCAGGAGCAGAGACAACTGGACTGCTGGACTTGCACCTTTGGGGCTGTTGTACAAATATTTCGTATTCTGCTCTTTAATCCTCAGTTCGGTTTGGTGATTTTTCCAAGAGCAAGGGTGAGCAGAACAAGCTAAACCTAATGGCGTGGGACTCTTTTCCCTAAAACCAGCAGAATTGGTCTTTACTTTGGAAAGCTGCCATCCAGGAGGAACTGAGGTTGGAAAAGATAAAACATGCTGAGACTGTTCATAAACTTTTTGTTTAGAAACTGTTTTGATGCCAACTATTTTGATGTTTTTGATTTTCCCGCTCCCTTATCTTCTTAACTGAAAGGGCTTGGTAAGAAAACAAAACCTGTACTACTTCTAATTTTTAACCCTGCTGAAGTTTTTCAGAAGTCAGAGATCAAGTTCTCTGCTGTGCTAAACTGCCTCTTTATTATCCAGATTACTAGGCTTATTTTTCTTGCAAATCAAAATAAGATACAGTGAAATCAAGATAAGAGTGTATTACTGTATTGTTCAAGCCCTGAATATCAGAAAATAAAATAAATCTTACCATGCAGCTGAAAACCACAGAAATCTCTCTCCTGTGTCATTTCCTCAGCTTCTAGTCAGTACTACCATACCTTCAGTGTAACTTGGGAGAGTGTGTGGGTTTTTGCTTCTTTGAAGCCTCTGTGCATGTAAGAGCAAAATTAATGTGACTTATTCTCGAGTGGTTTTCACTTCCTGTGGCCCACCACACTGATTACATCCCCTTTGAAATATTTCCTTTGCAAAATGGGGCCACAAATGCACCCCTGCATGAAATAGAAGGGATTTGGGTTGCTGGTATTTGAAAATATAAAAAAGAAAAAGATTTTCTAGTATGTGCATTTTCAGGCAGAGGCATTGCTCAGGCTTGAGGGGATTCAATGGATAATGTGCTAAATTAAACAAGTCAGGGTGCACCTAATGTTCTTGTTGCATAAGACTAGATATGGGATTGTTTCTTGAAATTAAAGGTAAGTTGTCTATTTTACTATTATTGCTCATTCTGTGGCTGGTGTAAATGGAGCTGATGCCTCAGTAGGATGGAGGCAGGGAGGGGGGAACTGAGTTTAGCCTGGTATTTACCAGTGTCCAAAGAGAGTTGTTCAGTCTCTGTACTCAGCTTTAAATGTCAGGCAACAAACCATGTACAACCTTAGTACTTGTGGATGGCTTAGCAAAATGGGAATTGTTTTGAATGTCTTTCAAATATATGGTAAAAAGTCTTTGAACCTCAGTGTAATAGTCTTTATATGAGCACATGTAACACTTAGGTAACTTTTTTCCTGAAATTTTAATGAAATGGGCGATTTTCTCCTAAGCATTAGACAAATTGGTGTTTTCCATGAGCAAGTCTAGGATGTATATTTGTTGTCTGTTTTCACTTAGCACTAATATTTACTTTTAATGCCCCTTCTCCAAGCTTGTTTCCCTCTTCTCATTAATAGGACAGTTTCTGGAGGGTGTCTGTGACAGGAGCAGCTCTTCAGATGTGCTGGGGCTGTTTCCTGTGAAAGACAGGAGTGGATGGGTTGATATGGTGGTTCAACCCTGGCTGGAGGCCAGACACCCATGAAAGGCACCCTATCACTCCCCTCCTCAGCTGCACAGGGTAGAGGAGATACAACAAAAGGCTCATGAGTTGAGGGCAGAGAGATCACTCATGGGCAAAACAGACTCAACCTGGAGGAATTAATTGAATTTAATACCAATCAAAATCAGAACAGTATAATGAGAAGTGAAACAAACCTTAAAACCACCTTTCCCTCACCTCTCCTTTCTTCCTGGGCTCCACCTCCTCCCTGCCAAGCACCACAGGGAGACTGGAATGGGGGTCGTGGTCAGTTCACCACACCTTGTTCTGCCACTGCTCAGGGAGAGAGGTTGGAGACCTTTCTGTGCTCCACCATGGGGTCCCTCCTGTGGGGTGCAGTCCCTCAGGAACAGGCTGCTCCAGTCTGGGTCCCCCACAGGGTCACAAGTCCTGCCAGCAAACCTGCTCCAGTGTGGGCTCCTCTCTCTACAGCCTCCTTCAGGCATCCCCCTGCTCCAATGTGGACTCCTCCAGGAGCTTCAAATGGACCTCTGCATTCCCATGGACCTCCATGGGCTGCAGGGGCACAGGGGAATCTTCTGCCCCTCCTTCCTCACTGCCCTTAGTGTCTGCAGGGCTGTTCCTCTCACATGTTGTCACCCTGCTCTTCTCTGGCTGCAATTGCTTCCACTCAGTAACTTTTCTCCTCTGTAAATCTGTTATGCCAGAGGTGTCACCAGCCATCCCTGATGGGCTCAGCCTCCTGGAGCCCATGGCATTGGCTTAGCTGGACGTGGGGGAAGCTTCCTACAGCTTCTCACAGAAGCCACCCCTGTAGCCTCCTGTGCTCCCAACACGTGGCCATGCACACCCAGTGCAGCTGAGGAGCAGATGGGCTGAGGGGCACACAGGCTGTGTTCCCCCTCCTCAGCCACAGAGCTGTGTGCCTCATGCCACCCTGAGGTGGAGCAAGCACAGCCAAAAAAGCAGAAGTAACACGGGGTGAGGTGCAGCAAGCCAAGGGGCTGGATCCCCCTTTTGAGCACTAGGGAAAGAATCGGTGCCAAAGTTCTAGGTTGTAACAAGCCTTAACACACTGATGTTGGCTGTTCTGTCAGGACATTTCTGCTCCCTCTGTGTAGTGGTAAAGTAAGGTAGTCACAATCACAAGCTGGCTGCACAAACTCTGCTGTCCATCTAGAACTGTGTCTCTAAGTTCAGGGAGGAGTGAGTTCTGCTGGTGAACTCTTAAGTACTGTTTCATTAAACTTTGGTAAGAGCTATTGCTGTACCACTTTGGATTTTCAGCTGTGGGATATTTTCTCTTGAAATTAAGCCAGGATGTGCTCACTTGCACAAAGTTGTGTGCAAATGCCTTTTTTTCCCTTGAGTCTCAGTTATCAAAGTTTGGAGTTTACTGTACCTTGTAACTATTTTTGTTAATTCAAACACTAGGCTCGTTCCAGCCAAATGTTGGTCATGAAACAGTGCTAAGAAATTTTAAGCTTGAAAGAAAATTTTGTATTTCTTCCACAGGAAATGTAATAAGTGATCTTAAAATAGTGTCTTATCTCATGTTTATACTGAACTTCAACTCTTGTTTATCAGGTTTTTTTCTTATGAAAGGAATGAGCATTCTTTCAATCCTTGAGGATCAGAGAGCCGAAAGACTCCTGTGTTTGTGTGTTGTTCTTCTTCCTTGTATTTTTTTCTTCACAGTGACATTTTAGGACTTGCCTACCTGAAAAGCCTTATCCTTAAAATACAACTACATTAGGATGTGTATTGGTGAAGGAGCAGCTGCTCCCTTTGGAGTTCCCTGTAGTTCCAGGGACACTCAGAGCCCAAGTTGCTGCAGCTGGAGGAGGCTCTCATCTGAGCTGCTCCCTCACAGGTGATGGTGTAGGTATTGTTCTTGTAAAACAGGTCAGGAAATGGAGATGTACTGCATTAATGCCCTGAAAACCTTAGTTTTGCACATACTTTGGGTCAAGACAGATGATTTCTTAACAGATTAGGTGCCTTGTTGGGTTTTGTTGAGTTAGGTTTATTTTTTGGCTTTGGTTTCCACAGTGAGCCTTTGAAATGAGACCTGGGATTTCTGACTATAGTAGAAAAGCAAAAAAGTTAAGTAGCTGGTTTTGATTTTCATAAATATTTACCATTAGGCAGAAATGGATCATCAAGAATTCTGCACATTAGGAAACAGTAGGACAAATGTCAGTGCTAACATTTTTTTTTGCCTTATTGTTTAACTACATGCTCCATGGGGCAAAAGACAGAGCCACTTAACGAGAGGTCCTAATGTTCTAAATGGCCTCAAGTTTCATTGTGGCAGCTTTTGATTTGGAGCTGAACTAGGAAGGTCACCTCAGTATTCTTGTCCTTGGAAGGACACTGCTGTGCTTTCACTGAAAGGCCCTCACAGGAGGATGATTCCATCAAAGACTCTAAGCTTTTAAAGGCATTTGTTCCCTGAATGTAGGTGGGGGTTAGCCAGTGGTAAAATATACATATTCACTGCCTTACCCTCTCATTCTCTTGTGGAGTGGCACTGTAAATATACTGAGGGGATCTCTTCTGTACAGGAAGGCATACTGCCCAAACCTGGAAAGGGAAAAAAAATTGTTAGATTGATATTTTTTTTTAATTGTTGGGTTTTTTGTGGGTTTTTTTTGGTTCTTAAAATGTAGAAGACAATTGCTGTAGCCCCAGAGAGCTCTGCACTTCTGAGGTGTCATAGAGGAGTTTGGCATGATACTAAATAGGCTTGCCCTCAGGCACGTTGTTGTTCTACAGTTAATGATTCTGTCTAAAGGAGATGCTGTAGCTAATGTATTTTTTAAAAACTATGTGAAGCAGGTTGTACTTAACTCCTGTCCCCCTGCTTTAGGATAATAACCATAGGTTTGTGTTAGGAAGTTGTTCTGTATTGAGAAACTTGTTCCTCAGGTGGAGTAACTTACAAACCTTTGACGTAGCTCTGTTGAATTTATTTTTTTGTTTTGGGATGTTGGCATCTTGCAGTGAAACACATAAAGGTGACTCCTGTGATGTGCTTTGCTGTCTCTGCTTCTGGGAACAGTTAAATTAAACCAAAAATAAACCACTTTACTTTTGAGAGCATCCTAAACCACTGTAGTCTTTTATGCAGTGACTGTCTGTCCCTTTTCAGTGAATGTTAAAAACACAGTCACAAAGTTGAATTTTCACTGTCCCCTGCTTCAGATGCAAATAAACAGTCATTGCATACTTGTTTTCTGATGTCTTTGAAAGAAAGTTGTTTCTGCAAAGTGAATACAATCTCTCTGTTATCTGAGTGAGCAGCTATCCCAGTGCATGGGCTGAATCAATCCGTGCACAGAGAGGATGCCTGGAATATAGTTCAGAAATGTTCTAGATTCATCATTTCTTAATAGACAGATCAGACTGATGCATTAGTTTTGCTTTTTGGGCACATCTGGTAAACTAGCCCTCATGGAAGATGTGGAAAAGTAAAAGAAGGAAACACACTAATTTTTCTCCCTTTTTTCCCCCTTCTTAAATGAGCATTTGGTTTCTATCAAAATAACATTTGTTGCCTTGCTGTCATATAGCCCTGTATTAAAGTGGGGCTATCACTGAAGAACTACAGGTTTAAAGGGTATTTGCTCTGAAAACATGCAGAAAGCAAAATTCCTCTGGCCTGTGTGTGGAAAGTGCTTGGTGGTTTGGGCTGTGCCTGTAGGATGGGTACCATGGGGACTGTTGTTCACTATTCTGTGCAGGTTGTACCTAGGGTTCATGGAGTTCATTTGCCTGTGCTGATGGATGGGAGAACATTAAAATGGTGCTGTACATAACTGGAACACTGCATGGAGAGGCTGATAAGAGAGGCTGATGGCCCTCCAAGGCAAAGTGAGACAGTCTGGCTCCTCAGGGTATGCAGTGTAGCTTGAGCTGATGTAATAGCTCCCTCCTGTCCAAGGAGAGGAATACACCCACCCACATTCCTCCTTGGCATGTCCCTCCATCCTCACCGAGTCTGACATTCATCTGACCCTGTGTGAAACTGATGTGTGTTGCTAAGCTGGCAGAGAACTCTTTTTGTGCCAGGTTAATTTTCAGCTGTTAATAATCTGCTTTGGTCTATTGCGCTATCAGACAAGTGCCAGGGCTGGTACAAGAGAGGAGGTGGATGCAGGGCCACCAGCCCTTTGTGACAGTGATGAACCTTTAGGAGGGAGCTGATGGAGCTTCATGCCAAGGCTTTGCTCCTCTGGTACTGAGTGTTGCTGTTTGATGACCCAGTCCCTTCCCTGTGCTTTGTGCTGGTGCCAGCGCTTGTTTGGGTGATGTGCTGAAACACGCTGACACTGCCAGGAAACTGTGGTCTCCAGGTGTGATAAAAGAGCTTTCCTTGTTTTTCCCTTGGTGGGAATCGTGTTTCACAGAGAACTCAGCTCCCTGATGGCATTAACCTGGCAGGTGTGTTTGGGCATCCCACGGCACATATGTGCTGTTCCTGCTCAGAACTCCAGGGTGCATCCATACCTTTAGATAAAGTCACGGCTCCCACATCTGATTGCAGCATTTGCTGAGTAAAATAGGTCTAGTAGATCATACTTCTGCAATTTGTATTGTCAGCCACGTGTATGTTGTCCATTTCAGCTGAATTGTTTATTTTTATCAACAAACTACAGTAAGAAATTTGGACCCGACAGTAAGTCCCTAGTGGAATGAAATTAGATTTTTTTTTTGGCCATGACTGCAATTGTTCTGGATATCAAAGACCCTCTTAAATTCTTTTTTGTTTTTAAAGACATTGAATAGCCTGTTCATTCTTGGCTGTTGTCTTCTATTTCTCCCCCTGCTAAGTGATTGCACAACTTGACATTAAAATCAATAATTCTCATTGATAATTGCTCTCAGGCTATGACATCAGGATTTTCTGGAAATATAAATTCATAGTGCTGATAGCAGACTATATGATTTCACTCTGGAAACTGGCCAGTACAGTTGGATTCCCTGATGTGCAGGAGATGATACAGCATGAGTCTGTATATGTGCCTGACACATTTGGTCTGTGTTTTCGAGGGACCGATGTGTTACAAGAGCACAGTCTGTAATTCAGGTGCACTCTGATGAAACCAGAGCACCTCCTTGTTGTTAACTGCTGGAGTGTTTTGCTGTTCTTATTCAGCTGTCCTGTTTTCTGCCTTTGCATTATTTATTTTTGCCTAGCAGAGTGATTAAGTGCTTCTTCCAAATATTGCTGCAGGGATTAGTCTGCCATAGGCTTTTTCCTTCTGGCATTCCCACAGTTCCTGGCAGATTAATACCTTTTGGAGGCCTGGTGCAGACCTGCATTGAGACAGTGCTCTGCTCTGAAGCAGATGTGTTCATGAGGATTATCAGGAACATTCTTTGCTTGCACGTGGGTGGAGTGGGCTCAGTGTTTAAGTGAGACAGACCGCGGCAGGCGGCTCCAGAAGTTAGGAATTGCAATTAGATGCTGGAACAGTCAACCACAGGATGCTGCTGGGGCCAAGAATTTAACAAGGTTCAAAAAGGAGTTGGATGTTTGCTTAGGGGTTAGGAATAGAGGGAGTTGTCAGAATAAATGATTACCCAATGTTTTGGAGGGAGTCTTATACCTTATATTTTTGACTCTGTGCTGGCAAGGTTACCTGTCTTCTGCTGATGCCTGGGCTCCTAATATTCCTATTAAGGACTATTAGAGTGATTAGTGTTATTCATTCCTCCTAGGGTGCGATGCAGCACTAGTCAGTCCTCTAGTTATGATCCACTTTGGCAGTTCTCTTTTTGAAAACTATGCCTGAGGCTTTTGGGGAACTGGGAAAATTAAATTCGCAGGTTTGGCATGCAATGCTGTTACAACCTCTTGGTTTTATGCACTTTGGGGGAGGGCTGCTTGTGGTAGGAGAAGGTATGTACACCCTCAGCAGTAATACCATTGCTGTGAACACCCAAACTGCCTTGGGAAGGAGTAGATTTGGGTGTTAGGGACTAACTTTTAGGCAGTGCAAGGCAGTGTCAGGGAGTCTCAAACCATAGTAGTGGGGCAGAATCATTCTCAGCTAATAAAGTTGTTTAGTATGTCCCCCAGCTTGGGCTGTGCACTTCCTCCAGACCCTCAGTCTTTATCTTTTGCAAGAGCCTATACTGGGCTCTGTAGCTTTGCCTGCTTGTTGAGCATGGACTTGTACCTCTTCACAAAGCTTTTTAGTTTTAAACATGTGCGTTGTACACACCTCAAGCACTGCAGTGGTCTTTGGGGAGTGGCATGAGCACAGCAGGTTTCATCTCCTGACCTTCCAGCTGGCTCACCAGGTTCAGTTGGAGCTTAAAGCTGGTTGAAGGCAGCTTGTTTTCCCTACTCCCTTGTGTCATCCCTGCCTCTCATGCAGCCAGACAGGGAGCTGAGCCAACTGAAAACTTAACCCTACCCTCTCTAAAACAACACTGGTTTCCCTCAATCTCATTTCCCTGAACCAGCTTTCCACCTAGCTGTAAAAGCAACAGTGATGTAAAGGAGAGGTCAATGTAGTGTATTTGGGTTGCATATGGGGATGTAAGACAGCAGCTTTGGCTTAAATTGGCCTACCTTGTATGCTGAAATACAGGGTTTCTTCCAGCAATCCTGAACACAAATTCAATGCAGAAACAAGTTTGGGGCTTATACCCTTACTTTAAGTGTTTGACCTTAGGCTTCCATGAACTGTCCTCATTCCTCAAGAGGTTATTTATTTATTTATTTTGCTGCCAATTTTAAGAGAAAGGAAAATAAGTAAAAAATCCTATGGGTTAATTCCATTGCTTTTGGATAAAAACAAAAAGGACAGAATTTTCATTCTCTTCCTATGCTTGCTGGAAAGAGCTGTTGCAAACAAGGGCAGTGATATTGTCAATGGCTGCTCATTAATGTTTTCTATAGCAGCAGTATAATTTCTTGGTAGCTAAATGGTAGGATTTTACACTGTGCTTCTACCAGTTTTAAAAATTTTCCTTAGGAAATAAGAAGAGGATGGAAAGAGACTTCCAGGATTTCAGGGTGTACAGCACCATGGATGAAAGAATGAATGAAGCCTTGCAGGATATGGTCTAATGGTTGTGAGGAAGGTGACATTTGGCTGTAGGGAAAGTCACCATTTTTAAAATAATTTCAGTGATGCGAGTCAAAGACGTGGTACCTTCAATACAATGTCATTAAAAAAGAAAACTTGAGTTTCTTTACATTGTGATTTTTGTGCTGTAGCCATAGTTGAGAAGTGATTTGTTTCTCCAGAGTTAGGGTTTTCTGCCCTGTGTTTCCATCCTGTCTCGGTGTCTGGTAGTGGTTGGGTGAGGGTTAATATCTGGGATGCAAACTGCTTCCTCTTTTCCAGGTTCTCTGCTGACATCACCATTTTCTCACATGGAACTCTTGCAGTGAAACCTGAAGGATGCAGGCAGAACTCCTTAACTCCTGCCCCAGCTGGTTAAACCAGGACAGATTGGTTAAAGCATGCACAGAAATGATGGTGCTGTTGCAAAATGTCCAGACCTCGCTTCTCTTTTTTAAATTGTACTGAGACGTGACAGTGTTCTGGTCTCAAAACCAGTGGAGTCTGCCAAACATGTTTTGTGGTGTTAGTCTGGTGGAGAAGAGAGTGCCTTCTTAAAGACTGAACATAGGCAGGTTGGAGAGAAATAGCTGTGAAGTTTGGGTGCTCTGAGAGGGGAGAGGTTGGGTTAAATGAAGCAAAGGAGTGGCTTTCAGTCATAGATCTTGGAATGCTGTTGGCAAAGAGGACCAGAGCAGGGCTTCATGCCCTTTGCTTGTAGGAGAAAAGGGTGAAGCTGCTCTTGTTGAAAAGAGGAGCTCTGTGTGATTATTGAAGCCAGTGGGTGCAGGTGGCAGGAGGTGCATGACTCATGCAGGAGGGGGAGTTGTAGCTTCTTCCTGTGTGACCTTGGAGGAGTGTTCCTGTGT